>CAJQZM010040622.1:0-21042 GCA_907164665.1 Colias nastes | reverse complement strand
TATTAGTATAATGTGATTGTGTAATGTTTTTTGAACTAACCTTGTAGTGGGGTTCTTTCTCACGTAAGCAGTAAGACCAACAGCACTGGCACCTTGACCAGTTGTGAATATTGCTCTTGGTGCTATCTATAAAAAAAAAAAAAATCATTCATAGTTTATACATTAATAATAATTAATTAAAATCTAGTGTGAAAAATCTTTCATTTCTTACATCATCGCGATGATATACATGAAACATCGTTTTATAAAGCAAAAAAAAATATTAAAAGCACATTTAACGAATGTATATTTCATTGCCATAACCGGGAATCATACCGGGAATCAATTCGTTAAAATGAAAAGTGAGAATTTAGAAAAGGAAATGATTTTTATTGAGAAATAGTAACAATAAACCATACACACCTTTTCTGTGTATTTAAGGAACTGCGACTTGGCGGTACCTGGATCTCCACATATAAGGACATTTATATCACCTCTCACTTTATGCTTTTCACCTAAAAATTTTAAATGACATCAATATATTTATCATCATAATTATTGTAAAATTTGTACATAAAATTGTTAAATAAATTGATAATATTGTACTATATGTTTTAAAGTACCAAATTAACAGTACAAATGTTTCTGGTAAAAACACACTATTATAAAACTCAAACATTTATTTATTCAATTAGACTTCTTTTAGAAGCACTTTCGAATCGTCATTACATATTTTTTACATTTACCACCGATTCGGAAAGCAGTATCTATGGAGAAGAACCGGCAAGAAACTATCTGACTTTTTTGGCTTGATTTAATTACTTCTTCCAGAAATATTTTTAAAAATTTTAGAAAAAATAATTAATTAGAAATCTTGTTCTTACCTGGATTTTTAGGTTCCCCACCAAACAAGGCCAACGCCAAACCCCTCTTAATATTATCATGTCCATATATAGAAGGCGCTATACTCTGCACTATTCTTTCTCCGATTTGTGGATCCTTTGATAATTTTATAATATTCGCTACATCTTCATCAGTTAATGATTCCACTATGTGCTTACAATCCTTAACAACTATGTAGTTCGCTATTATCACAGTTGCAAATACTGGAAAACCCTACAAGAAAGAAATTGAAATTTTATTACAATAATAAACTTTGTCAGTTCATCTATACTAATATTATAAATCTGAAGAGTTTGTTTGTTTGAACGCGCTAATCTCAGGAACTACTGGTCCGATTTGAAAAATTATTTCGGTGTTCGATAGCCCATTTATTGAGGAAAGCTATAGGCTATATCATATCATTACGCTAAGACCAACAGGAGCGGCAGCTAGTATACTAAACAGAGTAAAAATTATCACATTATTATTGTATGTTATCAAAAAATTATTATATTTGTACTTGAATTTAAAAAAAATAACATTTGCAATATAAGAATTTAGAAATTATTCTTATATCACACAGAGAAAATTAGTTTATTTATTAATTTTACAAATGACATTAATATTTATAAACATTTTCAATTCATGCAATTAGAATTTTTCTTTAATTACAACAAAAACTGAAGGAAACAATTTTAAAACCGGTTTAATTTTTTTTACCGTTTTCGTTAACTTTAAATTGAATAAATTTTATGTCAATAAAACTAACCTGTTCAGTGTTCAACGAGCCATCATAATTATTAGTATATATGCCCGTCAGATCCACTTCATCACCAGGCTTACAGCGATCACATAAATCAGCCAACAGTATACAATCCTTGCTTCTAGGTATCCGACCAGCGGGGATCCTTCCGGGTGATTCTTGTATTGTCACCTTTTGGTAGTTGCGGTATACTGTTTGTTCCATGTTTACCTACGATAGTTTAAATAAGTTTATTTAAGAGTTACTTAACGCACTTCATGTTTATAATAATACAGTATGATTTAAAAAAAAAATAGTTGAATCCTATTAATATAAGAATCAAATATGTAGAAAAATATTGCGCAGTGTGTCCCTTAGACACATAAAACTGAAAGAATATAATAAAATCGATCGCTCTGGCGGGTCACGGGTGGCTGAGTTTGTCAAGCGTCCGCCCCGAATTGGCGTGATAGGATGCGGGTTCGAGTTCGAATTTTTTCTATTGTTTATAAATTTATATTTATAAAGCATTTGAATGACATAAAACCAAAAATATCAAATTCTATAAAAATATTTCTAAATTATTTATTTTGAAATTAAAACATTAAGTAAAATACTCACCATAAACGGTCCAGCACTTTGACACTCTGGACAAGAACCTGGCTTTACTTCTGAATTCTGCGATTGTACAAACGGCCCCAAGATATACCCACATCTATTACAATCATATTTCACAACCGATAACTGGGGTAGCACACCAGTAGTCGCTGTAATAACACCCACAGTCCGAACCAGTTGATTCAAATGAAGCTTCCGGAACGTTCTCAACTCTTCTATCAACGGCAAATCTGATATTCGAACGTGAATCTCTGACGTCACGCGTTCGTAGCTCGGGAATATCTGTAGTACAATCTCTTTAGCCACTTCGTCGAAGATCTGTAGCATTTGGAACGGTGCTTCCGGTAAGAAATAGGCTAGAACTTGTTCCCTTCGAGCTAGGACGTCGAATTCTACGTGGAATGACGCTTGGTTGTGTTCGCACATGCGACGTATCCGGTCCTTGTAAACGTATTGGCCTTTACTGTTTGTGTATGTGCGTAGAAAGTTCTTGAATCTGAAATATGGTTGTATCGAATTACGTTAATTTGTTTGTAGCAACGGTCTTTGATTTTTAAATAATAATTAAATTTAGTTTTCAATTATAAATCTACACATTATTTGATGCTCAAGAGATTTTACAACAAAAATAACATTATATAATCCGTGAGTCTGTCTATGATTGTAAAACACTATTATAGTTTTTCAATTGATCAAATGTTATTAAATTGATAATAAAAACAATTGTTTTACTCTTGTTTTAATTCTAACATTTTATAGTATAAGTAATATGATACAAACCTATTAGCAATCTCCGTCCTAGGTCCCAACATAGACACCCACTCTTTAGTTGTATAACCTTTAGTATCTTCCAAGTTCTCGATACTCTCAATACCCTCTTCCACTTGTTCTTCTGTACCAGTGGCTGCTTTCTCCGCAGCTCTACGTCTTTTCGCCCGAGGTGCATCACCACTTTCTTCGTCGGATTCATCTAGAATATGGATAAAATTGAAATATTAGAGCTAGATGTACAAACAACTTCAAATGAGATAAATGTACATTGTACATAAAATATTGCAAAAGGAGATTATATTTGCTTTATAAAGCAAAACAAATACTGCAAGCTACAAAAGTGAAAGCAATAAACAATATTCAACTAAGTAAAACTAATAATGATCATTTGCATATTTACCTCATAATTCACATTTAATTCCTCACCTCATAATACAGTTCATTTGCCCCAACATAAAGATGGCTATGGAATTAAATTCATGGCTATGTCAGTCACATAAGCATAATATAATAATAAGCTTTATTTCCACCTTACAATTAATATATACATATGCCATTTTAGTTAAACATTTTGTTAATTGATTGGTTGTTAGGTGGTCCCTTATGGGTAAAAGCCTCCTCCATCTTGTACCAAAGTTCCCTATCTTATCACGTCACAAAAGCATATATAACAATAACAACAATAAAGCCTTACCATATAACAGTCCCCTATCATCTCGCCTTATCCTGCCTTCATCCCTGTCCCGCCGCTGCAGTTCCCTCTCAGCGGCCATGCGATCATCAATTGACATGTTATCATAGTCTTCATCATCCAAGTCTTCATTGTCATACCGATCCAACGCTGGCATTGGACGATAATCTCTGAGAGATATATGGAAATGCGTTTAATGTTTAAACAATTTCAATAATATACCTAGTTCATAATTTATTGGCAAAATAACAAAATGTGGCAAAAAAGATGGTTCTGATAATTTTATCAGAAAACATGCCTACCTTTTAGAAAATACAACTCGTTTTAAAATTAAAATAAAATGTGAATTTATAAGTATCAGCTCACTGTTAAAACATTTTTATTGAAAAATGAAATATAAGGCTTTACATTATTAACAACACCATTTTTGTAATACTCACGCTTCCATGTTATCATTGAACAATTCTTCTCCATCCTCTTCTTCTTCATCAGCTGGATTATCACCAAGTATAGCACCTTCATCCTCAAACATTTCATACTCCCGGGCCGGCGATGTCATACGCGACCTGGCTCCATCTCTGTCTGATGGAGTATCAGGAATTGGGGAACTCTGAACACATAAACCACAAATAAAAATTTATTAAAATACTATATCTTCACTCAATCACACATAACTTTCATAATAAAGCACAAAAATTTTTTGGTTAGTTTCGCATTCCGTTATTACAAATGGCCAAATATAACTAACCATTTTGACCCGATTTGTCTTGTGATGACGCTTCAAATATAAATTGACAAAACAGCAATAATTTTGCTTGCAAGCTTTGTATTAAAATTTAATGTTTAGCTTGCAGCCTTGCAGTTAGGAAGTTCGGTAGGTACACAACTTTTTTGTTACTTTTTGACAATTCGTCAAAATGCGCGCGAAATTATTATTTCACAGCTAAAATATATTGATACAGACTAGTAAGTTTCTTATTCATATTGCCAAATAAAAAAATGTGAACATGTTTTTAATTTTAGGTTTTAACTTTATTTAAGTTACCTAAACGGTTCATCTTTTTTAAATAAACAATTATGGAACAAACGTTTATTTATATAGCGAACAATCAAGAAGAAACTATGAACTATCGATTTGCAATAAACTGTCTTTAAACTGTACTTCAAATGCTAAAAGTTTGATGATCTTTATTAATCAATTAATAAATCATACATCCTGAGCATTACATAATTATTCTCTCTGTGCTCCATCAAGAAGAAATAAAATGAAAGAAGCTAAATTTCAATTATTCAACTCCATAGGACTTAGATATCATCGGTATTAATTTATCTAATCTAAGGTACAATACTTTGATACATATGCCATAGTAATTTAACTTTACCATTGATAGTGATAGTAGCGTTTAGCTACTATTATGTATTCTGTGGTGATAGGCTAAAAAAATATATTATATCAAAATTTCTTTCCAGTATGTTTGTTGTTTCTTTGCAAAGCTAAAGCTGGGTCCACATTTGTAGCATTTCGGTGTATCGTATCTCCGTTGCGTGGCCTCGGCGCGTATCATGATCGCTAGTTTGGACGCAAGATGATACCCGTTGATGATACACGCCGTATCTGATACGCGTATCACGATCGGTGGTATGGACGTATTTTGATACTGTATTACGATACGATATACGTGATACACCGCGAACCATCGTGTGTCGGTTTTTCCGCGATCATCAAAGAGGATACACATCGTATCGATCAAGTTTGGACGTGAATGCAATTGATACGCGATCATTGCCTGTGTTCCCGCCATTTCGTGGTTTGTGAAAGAGGAGTAAACATTGAAGATGAGCTGGGATAACGAAAGTGTTATAAAACTAATCGACGCCTATAAAAGAAAAGAAGTGTTATGGGATCCCAAGCACAAGAATTACTTCAACAAAGTGTTGAAGAAAGACGCTTGGGACGAGCTGGAGGAAGAGTTACAGTTTTAGAGCATAGAGTAATATAATATGTTTTAGAGTTACTGAACCGTACGAGAGGGGAAGGCACACTGAAAGAAACGCGTATCAGGAAAAGATATGAGGATCGGATGAAAACTGGAGCGTCCATTGCCGCCGATACACTGACATGATACAGCATTTGATAAGTATGGACGCGTTTTGTTTTCAAGATACGCCTTTATAATACGACATGGACAAATGAGCGTCCATATTTATGATACAAATACTCGATACGATACGACTGATCGTGATACGTCAAGATGCTACAAATGTGGACCCAGCTTAAGTGGTTAAAGTACAAATTGAATCGCATTTATAAAAATGTAGACGACTCGTTGCGAGCAAAACATTTTTAAATATTTCGCAAGTTTTTGTTATCAATATTTTTTTTTTCATTCAGGGATGTACCTACCTAGTAATTTTCTTTCTCCTATCCCTACCTTTACAGGAGACAGGTGACATTCCGATACACTGAGTCATAAAGTCACAATGACAACTGACAGTTTACGTGGAAGTGTGTGAGTGATCGTCTGTGTTGTTTATTTTGTAGTCTTCTCAAGTTAGAACTTGCAATTTAGATTGAAGTTTCATAATAAAAAATTCACACAGGTGTGAAGGGGTTTTGCGATGTCCACATATAATTTTGCAATAATAATATGTCGGATTGGTATTGGCGGGTGATTGCCTTGAAGGCGGCTTTCGTGTTATCATGTTTTGTTTCTTACATCCGAACCGAAGATACCATCCAAAAGTTACCATACTGCAATCCCCATACCGCTAAAGATGCACCGGTGTATAACGAGTAAGTTAAGTTGTAATATCTTGTCAGTATTTATTAGACTAGGTACGCGATACCAATAAAATTTAAATAAAAAAATAAATTTAATAAACACATTTCTCTAAAATTTCCTTATATAACCGATTCCTATGGTATTCAAAGTTTGTTTTCTATTTGTATATGTAATACCTAGTTTGTGCTAAACATGAGCAGGAGCAAATTCTAGAAATCTATTTTTAAATTTCAATGAATTGTCTGCAAATCTAATTAGTATTGACCTTGATATCTTATCTGTCCATGCAGAAAATGTAAGATTTTAATAATATTTTTTAATTTATCTGAAATTGTTAACAATTGATTATAAATTTTTAATGTATCTGTCACATTTACATAAACAAATCTATATATATAAAAGAAAGTCTGTATGTTCCAACACTTATAACTCGAGATCTGCTGAACCAATTTTCATGGTTTTGGATTTGTTGGATTTGTCACCGCCCAGAATAGAAGAATAAATCATAAAAACAACAAAAACTAGACGAATAAATATTTTCCGAAAATTTTGATTTTCGTACATGTCAATCATTAGTTGTCAATCCTGTCAAATACGGAAAATAATGTTTGAAATTCATGCGTTCAAAAAAGTATTTTGTGTAAAATAATCTAAAAGCGTGATTAATCTATTGTGTGATTTTTTTTAAATCAATTACAAAAGTTGAAAGCTGTTTTAAATGCATTGTGTTATGAAAAATTCATTATAATAGTTATAAATAATTTTTAAAGTAATTGTGTCCGAGTTTGAAATGAGTTTTTATAGTTGGAAAACGTTATATGGAATGGCCGTTGGTTTTTTTAGGAAAAATAAACTAAATCTGACAAGTAATTCAAAAATTGTTTTCGAGATTTTGTATGGATTTGAACCAAATAATATTATTTTATTGAGAACCAAACGACCAGATTACAACAAATTGTGATATTAGTTTATGCTTTTTGTTTTGTGTGGTTTTGTACGAGTACATATTCAGTATTACTATTAATAACAATGCCACGTCCAAGAAGATCTGACCTTTCCCATCGAAGCCGTAATGCAATTAGACAATGGAACATCGCGAGTCAAATATCTGATCAAGAACGCGAAATTGCACGAGAAGTGCACCGCGTTAGTATAGAGCAAAGAAGGGCCATAATTCGAGCTTCTCTAACACAAGCGCAAAGAGAGGCAGCCCGTGAAACGGCTAGGTTAGAAATGAGAAATCGTCGAGCTTATCGTACAGATCAACAGAGGGTTAATATTCAAAATGATTTGAATCGAGCAGCGTTTCTATATGATTGCACTATCGACTATAGTCGTTTAGTTTGCATTGGTGCAATGGACGTTGTTTGCCAGCATTGTGGCGCATTGAAGTTTTCTGGAGAAACACCTGGTTTGTGTTGTCTTAGTGGTAAAGTGAAATTGCCATTATTGGTTCCCCCACCAGAGCCACTGCGTTCCTTGCTTTGTGGTGAAACACCGGAATCAAAACATTTTTTAGCGAATACGGTTTACCACCGCACAATTTACAACTTAAGGTTGGTTCCGTAGTCATCATGCTTAGAAATTTAAACCAACCAAAACTGTGCAATGGAACGCGTTTGGTGATAAGAAAACTTATGAGCAATGTGATTCACGCGTCCATACTCAAAGGGAAATTTAAAGATGAGGAAGTTCTCATTCCAAGGATTCCGATGATCCCAACGGATATGCCCTTTGAGTTTAAACGAATTCAATTCCCGATACGTCTTGCCTTCGCCATGACAATTAATAAATCACAGGGCCAATCTTTGACTATTTGTGGCCTCAATCTAGAAAATGCATGTTTTTCTCATGGTCAATTGTACGTGGCATGTTCACGTGTCGGCAAACCATCTGCTTTATTTGTACTTGCGCCTGACAAAAAAACAAAGAATGTCGTTTACCACAAGGTGCTTGAATGAAAAGAGTTAATCTGAGTGCATCCAATGGGTGCAGTGGTTTGTTCGTGGTGAGAACCTCGAACTTCAAATCGATAATCAGGAAATAAACTGGTTCTTTTTTAAAACATGTTTGAAGTACTTATTTTTTATTTTTTATTTTTTGATAATAAATTAAATTATAATTTTCATTTTATTTTACATGGACTGTGTGGCACGGCACCATGAACCGCCAATCACCGTGCATGGTCGACGGCAAGTGTTCCAAACGGTATCCACGAAAATCGACGGTGCCAGAGTCCCATCACAAGCAACGATGGTTATCCACTGTATCAACGTCGTCCGCCAGATGATAATGATGATGATGAGAACAGTCAGTCAACACAACTAAAGTGAAAGGGAACAATTTTGTGGTCGACAAAAGTTAAAGATTGTCGTTTACCACAAGGTGTTTTGATGAAAATAGTTAATCCGAGTGCAACCCAGGCTGCACAACATAGTTTAATGAAAGTTTAATACAAGTGTTTGAAGGAATTAAATATTGTTTTTTTTTATATCTTTCTACAAAGTTTAATACAAGTGTTTGAAAGAAATAAATATTGTTTTTTTTTTTTATATCTTTCTATATGTACTATTCACCATAATATAATTCTATTAGGTACATATCAACCATTTATCTCTATTAATATTTATTTTGTATCATTATATTACGTTCATCAAAGCCTGAATTAGTTCAGCTATAAGGTATACCTAACACTACATTCATTGACTGGGCGGTACGAAGTTCGCCGGGACAGCTAGTTATTTGTATAAACAAAGCTTGAATATTTTTGTTGATTAAAATTGAATTGAAATTAAATTTTAACTTAAAAATACTTACTACAACAATATTTACATGTTTATATCTACATGCATTTAGTAAAAACCAGTCAATTTCATATAAGAAGCAGTAAGACACTCCAATTTTATTACTGGATTGCATGGATATAGAAATCAGTTAAATCTGATTTTTTTTCTATTTTTTATTACAACTGGAATTGCTTCTAACTTTTAGCCTAGTGATTGTGAGCACACTCGACGGACGTTTGACTGCTTTCTCAACTGAAAATGGAAACACGGCTTGGTCATTGGAGACACAGCCACTGCTGTCGTCAAATTTACACAATTTTGAGGTTGGTGCTCATTATTTGTAGGTTAAGTTTATAATAAAATGTATAAGGCTTGCATTTAAAAAAGATAATAGCTGGGTGTTCTTTTTTTTCTAATTTGAACAATGATTAGTATGATATTTAGTTTGTGGTAAAATGTATTAACTAATAATGCATTTAAAAAGATAATTGTGAATGCTCATTTATTTCCTTAATTGAATAATGATTATTATTATAATTGCATGTTCAATGTCACTAAAAAACTTGTACCTATGTAAAAATTTGGCATTAAAATGCTTTATAAAAATTAAAATCCAATGTGGAGCATTCACAAGAACCCCTTCAGATAGTTTATTGAATTAAGAAAAGTAATCAATCCTGCTGTAATCTTAAAAGTACTAAATACAATATAATAAAAGATTTAATTTTTATGTAAATGAGTGTAGAAAAAGATTAATCATATGCCATGAATTGAGAACATATTACTGGAAAACAGTTACTTTTCTATTGCAACAAATATTCACACAAATTTCTTTCAGCTCACAGCAAATGGGAAAAGAGTACGGCTAATACCTTCACTGCGTGGCACCCTGTATAGTTTGAGTGGTGACACCTTAGAGCCTCTGCCATTTGACGCTGAACAACTATTGTCTGCGTCCTTTAAATACTCAGATGATATGGTTATTGCTGGTAAGTTTAAAAACATGTCATATATAAATAAGTATGATTTTAAAAGACTAACTATGGAGTTTCATGCCAGTTCTTCCCTGTCAAAACTGCTTTCCGACCCAGTGGTAAATTATTATTTTTCAGTATTTTGACGATTCATAAGCTCTTCTAAATGAAGCCTTCCTTTTTTTAATTATATACATATTGTGTTTATTTCATCATAAACAGATTAGATTAAAGTGAATTGAACTTGTTCATAATAAGATTAATGGATAATCGACTTCCAAGAAACTGTAAAGCTGTTGCATGAAATCCAGTTAAAACTTATTTACCATTACATTACAATAGCATGTCATCTTCATACGGTGCATTTACATCAAAAGAGCGAATGCTCATTCGAACCCCACTGCGTCAAATTCATTTAGTGTAAACAGGCGTAGAGCATTCTTTCGTTGTTCTTAGGGCGTTTGAAAAGATTCTATGCAATGTTCTTATACCGAACAACGCTGAATACGAGTTTTCGTTTACACTACAAGATAGAATGCACTTGGTCTAGCTCTAGCTCTATATTCGTTTGATGTAAATGCACTGATAGTGCAAGTCTTTCTCAGAACCGATAAACTATCAAAATAAACCCTATAGAAGCCATACTATAGACATGTAACACATAATAAATACTAAAAATAAATCAACAATGATTACGTGTATTATTTTCGTAAGATTTTATTGAATTACTTGGTGGAATGCATGAATTAAACACCAATTTTGAAACTGAAATTTGTATTGGACCAATAATAATATTTCACGTGGTATTACGAAGTGGTATTTTATAAAGATATGATAAGGCGATTATAAGATAATGTTATGAATGTAAACAATAATGGTTTATCAATAAATTACATGTCCCGCAGCCGAAGGCCCCAAAAGAAAACCAGATATACTTTATAACTACATTTATTACTAAATTGAGACTTTTACACCCATGTCTGCACGATGCAGACCGGAGTTAAAGAATGAATTTATACATTTTAATAATTATAAAGACGTAAGCTTGGATGCTAACTAAGGGAAATCGCACCCACATTCTATTCCCGTGCGAACGGCGTATTCAGCAGTTTCGTATGAAGGCAGGGCCGTAACTAATACATAGATATTTACAATTGTCTTTTCCTCAAATACTAAATAAAAATAAATATAACCACGAGTCAGTCTCATATTTGAAGAGAAAAGTATTTCATGGTTTTGCCTAGTCTATCTATACATATAATAAAATCGTAGGAAAGTCAAAACTGTACATTGAATATTTTTTTAAAAGAATACATAATCCATGATCTATAATCGATATAGAAGCCAAAAATATAGTTTTTAGAATTTTTGTCTGTTTGTCTGTTTGTCTGTTTGTCTGTATATATTTCCGAGCTAATCTCAGAAAGTACTGCATAGATTTACTTCAAATTTTGCATGAATATTCCTTAGAGGTCGGGTGAGGATAGTTTATACATATTATCATGATATCACCTTCGGGGGAGGAGCTGTGAACCTTTATTTTTCTTACCTATTCTGTGTACTACGACAGCGTACAATCTAAAGACTCATGTTTAAATGTTGGTTTCGAGTAAGCCATGCTATTATCTAGCTTTACAAAATAAAAACTATGTCATTTATGTAATTTGGGCAGAGAAACAGTTAAATGAATCTTAGCAGTATAAAGACAAATTTGAAACAGCACCATCTATGAAGTGTTATAAAAATCAAACACACGTTAACTATTGGAAATTAATAATCAAATGACGCATATATAAATGTTGTTTGACAATATCTAGATTGACACTATAAAAATTATGCCATTTAAGTAACTTGGGAAGAGAAACATAGTTTAAAGAATGTAAGTTGTATAATGTTAATTTTGTAACAGCGCCATCTATGAGATTTCGTAAAAATCAAATCAATTTACATGTTAACACTACTGAACACAATGTTAAAAATTAATAATTTAAATATTAAATATAATTATGTTATTTATTTATTTAACTCTTTAACCCATATCTTGCCTTCCCTATAAGGTATATTTCGTGTAAATAATAAATATACTACATTTTTTTAAAGTCAGGGTAGATGTTTATTATTTTAAGTAAAACTAGACACCATTATCTACAGTTAATCTAATGATTGTGTTCATTAGTTTTGATGTGTAATTAGCTGGATTTATTTTTACACACTCACAGACTTAACATATTTTATGTTAAAAGAGTGTTAATAGTGTAAATCATAATATTTTTTCACAATTAAAAATAATCCTTTTTTCTGATGGTGTTGGCATTGAATTAAACCGCGCTGTCGTTTCGTTCACAAAAAGTGATGTTATGAAAAGCATATTCGGTCCTCATATCATAAAAAATCTGTGCGAAAACAATAAACACGTGTGAGGCCCTCACGGCAGATCGGGGCGGTCTGACGCGAAGTGGGGACAGCGTTGTCACTGTATCGCTCTTGCCACGCTGTTCAACAGACTTATTCGATAGTTCAGTTTTGTATTAAGACCGCTGTGACAACCAACCCGTGAGACAACCAAACCCGGTCTCCCCTACTATCCCGTGAGACCGAAACCTTCACTGAGAGGGTATGACGTCTCAGAGCTGATCGCAAACGGCATATTGTACTATCCCGTGAGACCGAAACCCTCACTGAGAGGGAATTACGTCTCACTACTGATCACGACAGTCATATATTTTTATCTCGAGAATCTGAAACTTTACTCAATATGAAGACCGTTTGACAAATGATAGGGTGCATCATAATATTATTCGATCCCTTGAAGATGAACATGAGCATAAGCAATGACTAGAGTTGGGACGCGAATATTACAATTATATGAGACAAGAACGATTAATAAGTTTGTTTAATGAAAGATTAAGAATTGAAACTATTCGGTCTCTGGAAACGGACGAATAGCGAGAGGCCCGTCTTACTGCAGACAGATTTCGTCATAGTCTTAATGACTTGAGGTAAACAATCTACGAATTCTGTATAGGCGATATTAACGTAGTATGTTCTTTTTGTAATGCTTTAAAGTGTAGTAAGGAGTCGGCTTTCGTTTGAAGATACACCGGAACCTTTGAAATCACTACTTTTAGAGGAACATACTGTGCAATGTAAACTGTTATTAGACAATATTCGCTCTTATAGTAGTGCGTTTCAAATGATCCTTTGGTGCTCAATAATTATCAGAAGGTCCGTTTATGCTTACTTTTAAGATACAAGGTCAAGTTTACCATTTGATAGGATCCCTTTTGCCTGAAGGCCAACCTAAGTTTGTTTAAATATATTTTGTATTCGACTACAACGAATAGTGGAATACAAGAAATCAATATTTCTCAAATTTAAAACTGAACTCATTTCACAATTTTAGAACAGGTTAATTCGTATGTATGCAGTTTTAAATCGACATTAGAAGCTTTTCCTCAAGATGGTGATATCGGCACTCAGGAACTCCCTGGACGTGTTATAACGCCCAGGCCACAGTATTACAATTTTTTCTACAGTAGGGCGACGAATGTATTTTCGCATAGCAACGGAGGGGAACTCGCGGGGGGTCAAGTGACACGGGCCACGTACCACAAACATGCTTAGTTTGTGGTACCGAGCGCGAAAGAAAGTCATCGTGTTTTTAGTAAAGTTACTATGTAAACTAACGTAATTTAATACTTAGGTACATATTCTATAATGGTGTGCTCAAACTGTTAATCTACATTTAATTTAGATTATTATTTGATACTAAGTAATGTAGAATTTAAATCACATTCATTCATGTTTTCTTCAGATTTTAAGATTTTCTTATCAGAGTGTTCAATTTTAATGTAGTTAAATTTTATATGAGACAATAATTAAGAACATTCAAAAATAAAGTGTCACGTATTTTTTTTAAACGACGAATGACGAAAAACGACCTAATCGCGGACGAAGTCGCGGGCAACAGCTAGTCTGTAATATTTACTGTGGTTAATAAAAATTATTGAACCAATCTTTCTATAAATAAAGTAAGCTATCATGCAGACATTATATAATTCAAACAACAAAGTAGGCTCTACCTTCATACACGTTTTCTTTTTCTACCAATAAAAAAGTTGATGCCCTGTTTATTGATGTTCTTCCTCCGTGTTATGTAACTTGTTAAACGCATTTTTTTAAGCATGCAAGCATTTTGATCCAGCATAATATCAATGCTTATTGCACTTTATTCGTCACATAGGATGAGTTACGTAAGATTGAATCCAAAATGTTAAATGGCGCCTCGAAAGTGCATATTTTATTAAATTAGATAAGTGACGCAATAAAGAAATTTTGTATACTTATAAATTCTTAAAAAATAGAAAAAAAATCGATCACGAGACGGGATTCGCACCCGCGTCTTCCGCTAACGACGCCTGACCACTCGGACACCCGCGATCCCGCCAGAGTAATCGAATTTATTCTACTCTTTAAAAATGTATATTTATTATAAGCATTTGAATGCCATAAAACCAAAATATCAAATTTTGTATACTTTTTAAATTACACAAAATACGCGCTAAACATTTTTTTCTTTATTCATAGGCGCGCGGGAAACACTATGGTTGGGTATAGACGCGCACACGGGGGCTATTATATACGAATGCAACTCATCCGGGTGTAACAGTGAGCAAGAGATAGCGAGTGCTGGTCGAGATATATTGGTGCTGAGGAGGCTGTCTAACACTGTGAGAGCGCTGGACCCACGCTCTGGGACTGAGAAGTATGTACTATGGGTAGAATTTGCTAGAAGATTTTTACTTTTCGTCTTAGTTACGTATTTTCGCGTTATATATATCGTTTATGCTTGAACATTTCTACATAGACAAAAGATATTTGTATTGCCTTGCTTTTTGTGACATGTGCAAAAAAGTATTTCTTAAAAATGATTTGTAAAAATGCAAACTAAATTTATAACTGATCCATCTAGAAAAAAAATCATGTATTTTTTTTTCTCATTAGTTAAATTTATCAGTGATAAGTGATAACAATAACTCTCCTGTTTTCGCAATTTTTTCCGTAACCAAGAAGTGATATTTATAACAAAAAGCATTTTTTTTTTATAATCATTATTAATATTTCTCAGCTGGAACTTCAGTGTAGCGGAACATAACCTGGCTCTTAGCAGACGAGAATGCGCGGGAAAATCAACCACGCCGATACCAGTTGCTATAGCAGTGGCATTACCGGAAGGTGTAGTTGCCGTTCGACATCCGGAATCGCAGCTTACGATATGGCAACACCAGGTAATTATGTGGCAACATTTGAATTGTGGATAATTGGAAAATTTTATTAAATTGGTTGTTGTCTTAATAGTTAATTTTAATTTAATAGTTTTTGTAATAGAAATAAATTATATTATTAAACTTACCGGGATGGCAAAAGTCGCGTGTACGAATCCCGCCTATTGAACTAATTTTTATTTATCTTTAAAAAATTCTGGATTTTTACACTTTAAACAATGAATGCAAATATATTTAACAACACAAAAAAGTCTATAGATTTAAATTTATACGAACATACTATTTGATATTTAAAACATTTTCATCGTTATGAAAATCACTTATAACAACTGCACCCCATTTAAACACTAATTGCCATTCAAAAATATACCCTCACACAGTCAAAATAAGACCCAAAATGCTTTACAGCTAGAAGCTCCAGTAGCGAACATGTGGCGGCTACAAAATGGCGTCGTACAGAACATGGATGTACTGTGGGAGGCCACGCACGCAATAGCGGATATGGCTGCCAAACCACCTTCTATTTATCTTGGCATACATAATACACAGGTATGTTGATACATTTTATCATTTATGGTGATTATTGAATATTAATAAGTTTACTTCAATTGGTCCTTCGAGGCGTGATTTTATAGTTTTTGGTTCAAAATGTATTCCAGTAATTGATTTTTCGAGGATTATTCAGGTAATGTTTTAATTTCGAAATAAATTTATGGTTTCTATTTATGGCTTATCTATGTTCGGAAAGCTTGTAATGTTTGCTAATTTAAATAGAGCTTAAGATCACTTGAATAAATACGTCAGTAAATAAAAAAGATATTTTGTCCAAGATACCAAATTAACTTCTTAATTGTTTTATACTATAAATATAATTAGGGATAATTACATTTTTAATAGCTCTACATACAAGAAAGCGCCCTCTACACTCGAAAGCTCGAAACGTCGATGTCAACAAAGCCGTTGCCATGGAGAGTGAAACAATCCCGCCCGTTGCTAAGCGACGGCACTGCGCTGCAAACGTTGCCAGATGCAGAAAATACCTTGTCTATGGTTGCTTTGTATGGCAACACTGGGGTGCAGGGTATGTTATATTTTTAATAAATAGTGTAATTACTGCTATAATAACTGAAATGGTCCTTTATTTATTTTTTTTAAGTATTTCTTATTATTGAAGTGCTTATATGATTTTTAATAACGTTTTCTATTACGTTATGAGTGTACATCTTTTAGTTTGATTTGATATGGTAATTTTTTATGAAACTTTTAAAGATCTTTTAACGTTAAATTTTATTAAGAAAACCTATTGATCAGCGAACGTGTAAAATATATTTTTAATGTTAATAATACTATGGGCAAGTTTCCGCCTGTTTTAGGTGATATTTTAAATATGTATTAATATTTAACAAAAATTTCCATCCATTCATATTTCTTCGTTACAACTACATTCAAAAACTTCCCTTCCAGACAACCAAGGATTCTTCCTCTACTTACAAGAGACATGCGACCAAGCGGTCCAAGTGACGGACGAACTAACACAACCCGACATAGTTCTACCAAACAATAGTGACGACACGAACCATCATCACGTTCACGTACACGTATATTCTCTATGGTTTTGGTGGAAAGAAGTTTTGCTAATCGCTATAAGTTCTGCTCTATTAATGAATTTAATGATTTGGCCGAGATTTTTCGCGGCTAAAATAAGGCCAAGTACTCCATTGCCGATAAATCAAGAGTACATAGTTGTGGAGAGGCATTATGAAAGGCCAATTTCGAACCAGGTGGAATATTCTGGAAGGTATGAGAACGATTTTACGCCGTTGCGCTGTTTGGGACGGGGTGGGTTTGGGGTGGTGTTTGAAGCGAGGAATAATATTGATCATCAGTCGTATGCGGTTAAAAGGATTACATTGCCGAAGAGGTGAGTCATTAACTGTAAATAAAAAAAAAAGTTAATATAATTGTAACTGGAAACTGTTATTTTGCACATAGCAGTGATAACATGAGTTATTGTCTAGAATCATAACTGGACAGTAGTAAAGTAACTTTCACTTTTAATTCTTTAAACTGGCAACATATATCAAATTTTGCAACAACTTTTTGTTCATCACTAATTTCAAAAAGTTAAAAAATATAATGAAAATACAAAAATTCCCGTGAAAGAATATAAATAATAGATAAAATTGGATTATGAGTTGAGATTCCAACGCCCTTCGCCAAACCGTGCCGACGCTATAGGACGCTAGGCCACCTATAATAAGTAGCATTTTATTCTATTGCAATAAGTAAATTAAAAACTTCGAAAAATTTTAGACTGCAATAAAATCCTACCTCTCGTTCGCTTTTTTGTATTGCTATAGAGTCTGGCCAGCCAAAGCTGAACCCAGTAAAAGGCGGAAAATTTAAAAAATATGGACCTGGTAACATCGGCTTAATTAGGAAAATAAAAATTTGATACTTTTGATATTCTTAGAGGTGATCATAGTATATGGGTACATAAGGTACACAACAAATCAGGATTTAAAAGTTATTAAAGGATGTGGTAGCCCTGTCAATAAAAAATTTGACTTACATTATTATTTTTTTTTTGTATTTACTAATCATTGTAACTCTTTGTATTAACTAATCATTATAAATAAAAGCTGCCGCATAGCACTCTTTGTAGTTTTACCCATATTTTGACACTAAAACCAATAAATTCGCAAATAATTTGAACCGTTTTCAACAAAACTGACAACTAACTACGCAGAAACGCCATGATGACATGAACCCAGTGTTTTTTGTAGCGGCGGTTCAGCTTTGGCTGGCCAGACTCTAAACTACTACTACATAAAATTCATTGATAGAAAAGTTGTATTAATTGTTTGCAGGGAATCCCGCCGCGAGCGTGTATTACGTGAAGTTCGTGCGCTCGCTAAACTAGAGCACGAACACATAGTGCGCTATTTTAACGCGTGGCTCGAAGAACCGCCGCCATTGTGGCAGGAACAGAGGGACGCTTATTGGTTGCGGTAAGATTTGAAAGACAGGGACAAAACATATACTAAAGTCCAGTCGCGGAGCAGGAAGAATTTCGTACAATGACCTCTTTACCTACTAACAGTGGTCACAAACATTTGTGAATGAAGTGCAGTTTACATGAAATATTTGGAGGAGAAAATGTTTTCTACTAACTTATTAAATAAATGTCCTTTATTCATTTACAATACTTATTAGTTACATTTTAATTTTTTCAATAACCACGATATATTATACGATACGTTTTGTCGTGACTCAAGGTCAATAAAAAAACCACATGCAATCAAGAACAAACCTTACGCTCTCAGGTTAAAGGTTTACAATCCCTGAGGACGGCGGTCATTGCATCTAAGCGAGCAAGACACATTATATTTACGCGGGAGTGACAGTGACAGGTAATAACAGGTTAATGTACGAAATTCTTCCTAGTTCGCGTCCGGACTTTATCAGTATACATATGGTACAAAAATCGCATAAAAAATATGTGCTGCAGTGGGAACGTATATGGGGTGATGACAATAATGATGATGATGATTGACTTACAATAAACAACTAAACTAACAATCATGCTCAAAAATTATCCGAAACAAAACTCTGCCTACATGTGTTTGGCAGAGTTTTTAAAAGACCGATATATTTTTTTTATAACACGCCACTAGGACATTTTCTGAGAAACCTTTAATAAATGATTATGAGACAAATCTTTATTTGTCACCAAATTAAAGAAAAATGTCAAATAAAATGTTTCTCACATGTTTACATACTGCAGATAATTTTAGAGAGATTACCATTAAATACTATATTTAGTTCCCCTTTTATAATAATATTTCCAGTGAACTAGGCGGAGCATCAGTAATGTCTGAATACACTTCCCCGCAAATAGACAAGTCGCCAACTAAAGGTGACGCGGTGACTCTAAACATTCATAAGTCTATAGATGACTGTATTGATGCACTGGATTATGACAAGAAGGAACCGAAACGGCTCAGGTATGGGTTAAAATTAAAAATATCTATACATATAATAAATCTGTAGAAGGGTCAATTCTGTACATTGAAGATATTGAAAAAATAAATAGCAGGGGGTGTTACTGGATCGATACCAAACCCAAATATGTGATTAAAAAAAATTTTGTTTGTCTGTCTGTCTGTGAAGACATCACGTGAAAACTAACGGTTCGATTTCGATGAAACTTGGTATAATTATACCTTATTATCCTGGGCGTAAAATAGGATACTTTTTATCCTGGAAAAATACGTATAAAAAAAATAAATCTTAATTTTTCAGTTTTATCCATAGACGTTGTTTTGTAGAACCGCGAACACACGTTGCGTTACCCGCAGTGGATTCAGCGCCGTAACCTGTAGCGCCGAAAGTCGGATTTTAACAACCAAAATAATAAACCATCCACGCGAAGACCTACATCCGCGCGGACGGAGTCGCGGGCGGAAGCTAGTGTTTAATAAATGTATAATTGGTTTTATTTTCGAAGAATCATAGTTAACATTCATAAACATAAACTATACTATGGAATGATGGTAAAATGGTCCATTTTAACAAAGCTATTTCACGGTGAATATAGTTAAGAGCAGTTTGCAACAGTTCTCGATTTTTTGTAAAAAAACTTGACAAAAAATAACACTTTCAAAAAATAATAAAAAAAATGGTTACATGAGAATTTTCAATGCGAAATTCAAAAATTGATCCGTTTTATTTACCCCGACAGATCCCTAAGCTGCAACGATTCATTCAGTATAGTATTCGACGAGAACGCATCGAAGGACGCCCATTTAAACAACACTCCAACAAAAAAGGGCAGTGGGGACGATTCCTTCATAGTATTCGCTAATTCCCAAGATTCGAAGGGATTGTCCCAAGCTAGGCAGGATATAAGTAATAAACAGCTGGAGAAAGTTAAGGAAGTTGGCAGTTTCTCTAGTGGGAGTAAGAAAAAGGTTGGTTTTAGTTTGATGTTTTGGTATTGCGGGAAAAATAAGGAAATGTTTAAGAGGCTGTGCTAGTGAATACTCGGTTGAGTTTAGGTAAAGTCGCTGTCCACTCACTTTGTGTATGTTTTTGCATAATTCACGCACACACGCGTAAAGATCGAGCTTGGTGACCGCTTAAACAATTTTGGTCCTTTTTAATTTATTCTCGAAATTGATATTTTTGGTTTTATGGCATTCAAATGCTTTATAAATATAAATTTATAAAGAATAGAAAATATTCTCATAAATTACAAATATAAATTTAATAAGTGCATGCATGTAAAGAGCCATCAATGTGTCATCTGCTTTATTTGTGTGATTTTGCGTGTGCGGTCAGCTCATTAACGTGCGGAGGGGCATTTTCGCTTCTAAATAAAATAATTATCATATTTTTCAAATTATTTTACAATTCATCCACAGAAAGGGCACACACGTCACTGGTCGCTCGACATGTGCGTGCGTTCGGGCAACCCGAGCAAGATGTACCTGTACATACAGATGCAGTTGTGTCGACGTGACAGCTTG
>CAJQZM010040621.1:0-10770 GCA_907164665.1 Colias nastes | reverse complement strand
CCGATATTTCTGCAGTTGCTTCTGGTAAAACTTGTTTATATTCGCTTTGTCCAGACGATCCATCGCAACCCCATTTGCTGTACAATTTTAGGTTTCTGAAATTGTTTGTCACCGATTCTATCTTCATAATACGACATACAGTATGATCTAGAAGATTTTGAAGTTTAACTTTGGCACTGATATTTGTAACAGTAATACTTGATGCAAGTGGATAGCACTCCCTCTTTGCTTCACCCAATATTTGGTATGAAGGAAATACAGTCAGATCCTTTTCAATAAGTCTTAACCTCAGGTAAAGGTATTGAGCTTTAGATAAATCCGTATCAATACACAAACTCAATGCCTCTTCTTTACTAAACGAGGCTGGAACATCAGAATTCTTCAAGATGTTTTGAAGAATTTTTCTTTTCTTCTCCTGTTCTGTATTTCTCAAAATACTTACAATTGTTGCCTCATCATTTTCAAGAATAGATCTTAAGCCTTGTATGTAGGCATTATGAATATGCCCCATTCCGTATTCCTGTACCAACTCCATATTTTTGCGTTTTTTTTTTGTATTTTCTGAACAGTCATTATAGGATTTACTGGGTCTACCTCGATCTCCAGAAGTGTTCAATTCAGAACCTTCAGAAGTGGAAGCAATACATGAACTCAAGGATACTTTAAATTCCCCGTTCAACCAGACGGCATTTTGACTTTCAAACCGATTAAGTTTTCTTTGCGCTTTCGCCCATTTTTCATTACACGGAGACACCAAATTTTTTTGTATACTCTGAATTACTGTATTCGTATCGGCTGCTGACAAATGAAAATTTTCCGTTAAATATTTTTCAAGATCTTCTGTATTTTTGCCACTTATTAACAGCGAACATATATCGCGGCGAACACAAACAAACTCACTCATTTTTATATTTTTGGATTTTCGACAGTTACGTTACTGTGAAGAAGTATCTCAATACTTTGTTGTAAATGCTGAAAATGTTGGATTTATATAGGACCCCAGTTTTAGTAACTAGTGCAAAACCAATGAGAATCCCTTCCCATCCCCTACCCATCCTCTCCTTCCCTATCCTCATTCCCTCCCATCCTCGCCCCTTCTACCTAACTCCTTCCTTGTGGACAGCAACACATCCACTTCCCAGTGAAGTGGATGCTTATGGGCGGCGTGTATCGCTTAACACCAGGCGACGCGTCTGCTCGTTTGCTATCCAATAGCATAAAAAAAAAAAAAAAAAATACTGATAAAACAAATTCCCATTGATTACAATAACCGCAACTGATTCTACAACAATATAATAATTATTAATTATCTTTTACGAAATGTTGTTATCATTGGAGGGAAGGTTTGGTCAACCGTAAAAAAAAAACTATTTTAAAAGATATATCATTTTTAATTTTAATATCAAGCAAAAAACTAAAATTCATTTTTGTAATTTTTTTCTACCTCTCTTGACATTTCAGCATCTAGCTCGAAAAGGCGCAGTAATGACGGAGGTTTTTTTTACGTTTTTGGAATCTTGAATAAATAATCTAAAAATCATAAAAACTCAACTTCGGCAGCCTTCGGCAAAGACGAAAGCTCAATTTGAAAATGAAAAAGACGATAAAATTCAATGATTCACAAAAAAATTAAAATTAAAATGTGGCAAAATATTTCGCATGAAATATTTACATATTGATAAACTACAGATCCTAGTAATTTCAAAAATGTATAATACATATTAATTTTAATGGAAAACTTAGAAATTGTCATACGTTAAACTTCAGAAATAGATCATGAGCTAAGTAAGAAAAAAGTTTGGAAAATCCAAAAGTGCACGACTCATAATGCTCATTTAATTATGAAATATAAAAAAAAAAAAAAAAAATATATATAGATATACAGTCTTGTAGTTTTCGTTTTTTATTAATTGCAATTAAACGACACTGAATTAATTAATCATTCGCATTCAGTGACCTACAATCGTCAATTAGAATATTTAAAAAAAAAATTTTACTCAAATGATGGATTTTTTCACAAGTTATAGTGTTTTCAGGTTTCACACATGACGGACAGGAAAATTTTTTGACCTATTTCGGTGTTTTTTTCCAATTCTATTGAAGTAAATCAATTTTTAAAAAGTATGGGATTAATCTCCATTAAATTATCTCGACAATAGTATGCAAAATATCTTGATTCCGTGAACTAACAAGGCTATAATAATAAGAATAGCTGCAAAAATGAGGCGAAAAAAATTTTTCGATCGTAAAGCACTCTCTGATGCTTCGCATCATGGTCGTGCAATATGACTACTCAAGTTTGCTGTGAAAATTAACGTGATAAAACTGATTTAAATTTCATTTCATTTATTCTATGAGATAGTTCGTTTATTCAGGAATATAACGCCACCAAAAAATCATCTGTACGACAATTTTGACTCAAACCATTTTAGAGATGGTTTATACCGTTCTGTCCCATAGTGGCGCGGCGTGTAGATTTAACTTGTTTAGGCTCAAGTGTCGGTGCCAATAAGGGTCTTGACAGTCGAATAGCGGACAGAATGTAGGTCAAAAAGACACATGCTCCCGAATATGATTGCGTATAATTTGGCCATGGACTGTGTACTGAATATATAGATATGTTATATGATATGTTAACTATATAATATATATCCTTTTTTTGTATTTAACAATAAATATTGGATACAAATTAGGTACAATACGTGGGTACAAAAGGTAAAGACACAATTTGTGTCAATTGCTACGAATCAATAACAACTTGTTATAAATAACTCCGTTTATAAATTCCTACCTACTATTACTCTGTTAAGAGTCAATAACAACTCGACAAACATTAAGTCGCTACTTATTAAACTTCTCAAATAAATTACCCGTATAATTTCTTATCACTTTATTGAAAATCTTACACTTATGAATACATACCTAATATGAAGTCAGTTAATGACTAAAACAAACGGCTATCGGTGACGACTTTCTAAGCATTTCCTTGATTATCGTACGTGTAAGCATATTTAATGAAAGGTCCGGCTTTGGATATGTCATTACCCATTTAAATGCAAATTAGACTCCGCAGCCTACATCGTTTTATTTACTCCACTTTGACCTGACGACAGATCTTTACGCTCACGTTTTTGAGACTATTTCTGTACAGATTTTATTTTAAAATAAATTTAATTACTGCTATAGGTAGCTGTTAAAAATTATAATATTACATATTTACAAACAACGCGATAACGTCAAAATTAAATTTCAAGATTGAAAACTATATAATGATCAAATATTATATACTTAAATAAGTATATTCATGCACATGATAACCTAAGAAGTAAAAACATATGACCATTATAGAAAAAAAACAGAATATTTATATTACCAAGGTGCAAGATGCATCATCACTGAACTCAGCAACAATGTCCATTAAATAATCTTTTATTATTAGCATACTTAATAGCGATAGATTAAAATTTATTGTACCTAATTCTCATGAAAATAGATTGAAGAATTAAATTTCGCTATCCTACAACAAAGGATAATTTGATGTTAATCCAACGTAAATTTGTATTTTGAGATAGTTTACTAAAACAGTTCTCATTGAGTAATCCCAAACCGAAACTCAAATATGAAGTTCAGAATCACAGTTTATTCAAGCTATTTGGAATACTAATTTTTGTTCACGAACTTATCCACAAAGATCTAACATTGAATATTATTTTATCTACGACATTATCATTTATTAAGACTTTTCATTTTCACAATCGTAGGACAAATTACATTAGTTCTCGTCAAATGATCAAACGGACGACACAACTAAAATACAGCCCTTATCAAGAACCTAAGAGATCAATTATCTAACTTAAATGTACTTACACGACATACATATCAAAGTTCCGAGGCATTTCAATTAGTATTCATGAGCAGTTAACTCGAACCTGACTGTCTAGTGATTTAATAAGGCTGTACACGAAATCGGCCCTAGGATACAGGGTACAAGGTCGAAAGCTCTAGGAACTAAGGTATTCTATCGTAGAGGAATAAGGCACTGTTTATGCTGATTTAAAGCCTCACACATGGGGCACCAAGAGGGTTGAGTTTAGTTTATATGACACGAATAATTGTTTATTGTTCCTACTTTAGCTACTATACTAGACTCTAGAGATATATAGGTACGTACAGTATAGTTATCGAAGGCGGATTTGTATTCACTTTTTCGTTTTACTTTGCGTTGTTTAAATTTTTATGCTGACTGCTTCAAAGATTTCTTTTTGACAAAAAAAAAGGAATACACAAACTATACTAATATAATGAAGATGAAGACTTTGTTTAGTTGGTTAAATGCGCTAATCTCAGGAACTACGAGTACGATTTGAAAAATTATTTCAGCGTTAGATAGCCCATTTATAGAAGAAGACTCAATAATATATATCAACACGCTAAGACCGCGATAAATCCGGGGGAGCTAATGTAAGATAAGTAGGAGAATTTGTTGCAATAAATATAATTTGATAAGCCAGTTATCAAATAGCACATCACATATTTATAGTGGCGGCAGTGTTTTAGTGGTTTTATCGTATAAAGGCTTTATAATAAGACCTCTATCAAGTCACCAATTGTTACATTAATCTCTAATGTTTAAAGAGACAAAATATATTCATCTTGTATCGTCATAATTTAGGTCGAATATGAAACGAGATTTATGTTTAAAAGAGTACATATAACAATTATTAATTAAATTTTAATTGCACTAAGTACATAGTTAATTACTTCATTAGACTTAAATGAGTGTTGAAAATTACATAAAATTCGTTAGCCACGAGCTTGTATGGGTAAATTTATAATATTGGAATGGTATCAATTTATTACGATAAAGTTTTTTTATCAAACAATAATCTGCTAGTTAGAAAATTTACTGCTTTGAATCTAGGAGAAAATGGTATTATGTATTTTAAATTGTTTTTAACTTAACTTTCGCAGGCATTATGTGCTGAAGGTTATTTCCATGTAGATACAGCTCTTACTGGTAAGGCAAGGTTATGTTTGTATTTAGTACTTTTAATAAAAATAAATCTCATTTATTTAGAATCGTATTTCATTAATTAAACGTGTTATTAATATTATTGTCCTAGTTTTTTACGTAGTCATGATAAACTAAAAAGCAGACCAATTTTAAAAATACGTTCACCTATTATGCGCATACAGGCTACTTTTATACATTTAAAATTAAATGTCATTGAAAAATAACAAACTCAAGCACTTATTAATATTTTAAACAGTTCAAACCGCGAGAGCATTTTTGGTAAATAAATAATTCAATGGAACATCGTTTTATTCAGTTTTATCAGGATTTAAATCATTGATGAGCTCACGAGCCGGCGTTTTTGAAGCTGGAACTCGACTCCAAGCATTCTGCATAAAGCTTGCTTTAGAAATTCCATTTGCCTCGAATTTTCCAATATTGTTCATAAAAGTTCCTATTTCGTTTTTAAATTGCTGCGGAAAAAAACCTATATTCCAATTTTATACGGAATGAAAAGAATCTATCAAGCGCTAGTGAATGTCTTTTACGGTATTTCAATAGAAAATAAAGCTGTTTTCTTGTGTGATTTCATAAATTTATTATTTAAGAAAAACGGTCGCCGCGTTCTAACATAACAAGTAGGTATTATAATGCTGCTTTTATTCGCAAAACAAAAACATGTGCTTAAAACTACACGTATTTTCTGTTCTAGATTTGCTTGCTGCTTTTAAAGAAATAACATAAAGTATACCTGTATTTATTTATTTAGCACAATATGCTAGCAATATATTGCACTAGTATCTACTTATTAATCCCCTTCTATTTCTTCAAAAATTTCACAGGCAAAAAAGTAACACACAGATTAAACACATTTTATATAACAATAGCCTTTCCATATTTATTTCAAACCAATATAAACTATAACGTTACAGCCATAATTGAAAATTTAGTTTCGCACGCCTATTTATGCATAAACGAAAACATTTCAAGTCGGAATGCACGTTGTTTCCGAGAGCAACAGCAACTGTCTGAAACTTCTGACAGCTCACAAATCCCTTAAAACGGAGAGATGGATGCCATAAAAGGAATAACATTCTGTACTCCCAAAAGAGAACTGTGTTATTTATTCGGAAAGCCACGTTTATAAAGCTCTTTTAAATTCTCATACCTCCAAACTAACGGTACATTATGTATTTTGCCTTTATTTAAATCTCGTTAATTATTGTCATCGCAGCAATAAACTCAAAACAAAAAATCCGAACAAAAACAACTGATCAATATCATGAACTGCATTTATGCTGCAATTGTTCGGGTGTAAACGATTAAATTCAAACTTAGCGCGCCATTATTCACAATTACAGTTCCGTAATTTCGTTTCCAGTACATAAAACGTGAATGTAGGTACTATTGGACGTTCCGAAAATAATGCGAATATAAAACCGCGAGACTTTATATTCTGTTCGGGGTAGGCATACATGAGGTGGAATGCAAGCAGAGCTGCAATTTGTAAAGTTTCTCTTATCTAGGCTAATCGGAAGTTGCAGAGAACGTGCTTTGCGTTAGATTTGACCGGTTTCAGAACTACTTTATCGATAACGCTCTCTGTAGAATCATTTACAAGGATCAGGCTTTCCGTGGAAGCCAAAAACAGTTTAAAACTATGCTCGTATGTTGTTCGAGGATGCGCTTGAATAAAAGGTAATATTGGAAAGGAAATTGTGCCGTTTTATTGTCTTTGATATTGACATTATCGCTGATATATTGAGTTTGTGCGCGAGTAAGGATATCGATCATATATTGTTTTGGTACAGTTGATCGAATATGATAACATTTGTTATACAAGTGTCGTATGTAATGTAATAACATTTATAAATTATAATAACACTTGTAACATATTTGTGTTATTTAGAATAGAATAGAATAGAAAACACTTTATTGTACAATGCACACAAAAACAAAATTAACAGAAACGATATGTAACTATTTGGTATTATTGCTATATGTTTATTAATAATTAAGTTGAGAGTTGAGACTTTATCAAGTGTGAAGTGATAATTACCAACGAATAATAAATAAACTGATAACATTCTTGCTTCAATTTCAATTATAAAATATAATTAAGTTATGTTCTTATAAAAACCCTGAATTATTTGAATTTAAAATAAAATCTATGATGATACGTCTCGAAACAAAATTTGACATTCAAAAAGTTAATATACCCTATATTAACTAATAAATAGACCGCCTACTGACAAGATATCACATACTCTGTATTTGATAACCATAAATTACATTTGGCGAATAATATATAAGGCATGTGTAATAGAACAATAACTACTTACAAATAACACGAGCAGCTGTTTCCTAGTAGAAGTTTCTCTAAAACAATATCAAAGAAATTGTCACAGTCAAGAATTTGCGATAATTAAACTGCAAATTGAAATTAAACCATGCGATTCTCATAATACAAGTAAAACGTTATTAAACAAATTTTAATCATAATGCTTACATTCAACGGTGTTCACCTAGACATGATTTCATTAGAAACCCTATATTTTTTAATTTGCGCCAGTAATATGATATGCCACGGATTTATTCGTTATAAAATTATTAAAACGTACGGTTGATTAATTATTCCATTTTCAGCTACGTAAAGACATAAGTAGATATTTTCTTTATACCAAAACACGCAGATTTTTTAGATCACTTATTGATCAACCATTTACATTGCATTATAGCGATAAGACCGCAATTTGCATGTGTTTTTCTTTAATTTTATGTTCTTTTCATACCTATCTATCTTCTGCATGTGTAATAAAATAGTGACTAAATAAATAAGATTACAAATAACGTCATGCTAGTTTGTATTATAATACAGGCGATGTCCTCTAATCTCATAGTTGCTCAGCCGATAGTCCTTGCCAACAGTTTTTTGCCCCACAAGAACCGGATCGAAGCTTTATTGGCAGCCGTTGAAATAAACCCCAATAAAAAACGGGTATCATTTAAGCTATCACCAATTTAATTAGTTTTGTGTTTCCTAAATAATAGGGTTTGTCCTCAAAATAGTAGATCTGTCACCAAAATGTAGTCACCAAACAATGCAAAATCAGTTCCACAATAAATCACCTAAAATCCTGAGATATAAGGTCTAGTACCAAATAAATGTTTTTGTATGTTTTATAATAGGTGTGTCCTAATAAGTATTTAAGCAAACTAATTTAAAGAGATCACCAATAAATCATATTATGTTACTAGAAAATTGCATTAAGTTCAAATAAAAAATTAGGGTTGTCATCATCGTTTCAACCAAAAGATTCTGCTACTTAACTAGACTCCCAAGGTTCTAAATTTCCACTGGTAGTATAAATTATATTTAAATAAAATTTTTAGCAGAGTAGTAAATAAAACAATTAAAGTCAAAAAATCTATATTTATTGTTTAAAATAATTACCACTGAACAATCAGCGCTGGTTTAAAATAGCTGGCTTATGGCTAGCAGAATAGAAGATAAAACACTTAATTAAAGTTAAAGTAATCAATATTTATTCATAAAAATAATAACCACTGAATAATCTGACTACCCATCGTTGAGGCCGGATTGGTCAATTTTTAAAGCGCGCCAATTTGTCTCCGCCCCTTTGATCATTTTTTCATTAAAATTATAAATTGATGTATTAAATTGGTAACGAATACTATTAATTTAATATCTGAACGAAATAAAATGTTACTACTGTATTGGTGACAAAATATCAAATAAAAAGGAGTCGCAGTCAGGGATCGATAATCGATTTATTTGGTGACAGATCTACCATTCTGAGCACAGAGCTATTATTTAAGTAACAAAACTGTTATTATAAGAACGAAGTTTATATTCATGTAATGCAATATAATTTTATTGGTTATCGATCTCTTATTTTACACATATATTAACATTAATTTGATAATTCATACCTGGGAACAATTTTTGTTTATCTGAGAACGAAAATATTTCGTGGTGATAGATCTATTTATTAGGTGATACAACTTGATGACAAATATAAATTTTGGTGATAGAAAATATAGTTCCCATAAAAAACAAGGAGCAAAGCCTAATGATTGATAATTGGGTTTTTGAAATTTATTTTAGGGTCCGCTCTTTATTATGTTCCGATTTGTTAAACAGAGCAAACATCTAGATGTTTTTTATTAAATTCCTTTGTTTTGTTGGTTGTGTAAATAAGGTTTTAATTTGTTTGTACATTTTAAATGTATACAAAATAATACAGCACTTTATCTGTAAACTTACCTACTTATGAGAAATCAAAGCATATAATGTCATGTGAAACTCGGGAAAAATCACAGTTTATAAGTATTTTCTAGAATTAGAATGCAGCCCCATTATTTTTTCTAATATAAGTAGTATTATGTACATTTAAAATAATGATTATTTTGCAGCAGCTTATTTAAGGATTTATACTCACTTATATATTTTAAACTAGGTATGTTACATTACATTGAGTATTCTATTTACAATCTACAATACATCGACTACGAGTCTAATTACAAAAACATCAAGCAAAGCACACGTCATTTAACAAACAATAAACATAACAAATGAATGCATTAACACACAAATAAGTAAAGCCAGATAATATCTATAAAGGACCGTCCGCAGAACAAATAAACGAGGAACGGCGCGGAGAGCGAAGTAAATAAAAGAGTGAGAAAGCAGATTATTTCAAATGGACTTATTATGGCGTCGGTACCTACCGCCGGCTCACGAATAAACTTAAGCCCATTGTGACATGAACAGACCAAGGAAAATCAGTTTTCAACTGCAGGGAACGGCATTATGACAATGGACATGCATTTTTTCATATCTCGCAAGCTTCACTTACAGATTCACACCCTTTCTTCGGTTGCATTCTTTTATAGAAATGCGCTTAAAATGTTTTGCAAATATACTGTTTCAACGTCGTGCCAATTTATTTTACTTTAATCCGCTTACTCATAATAAATGTAGACATGTCCATGATGCATATCTTTTTGTAGCAGATTTTGCAAAAAGACACAGATAAGATACAGATTCTAGAAATGATTTATTCGAGTAGAAAAAGTTGTTACTCTATAATAAAAACCGGTTCGGTGCTAATTACATCTTATTATTGTTTTAGTCGTAATACCGGCGCGCCTCATCGACAACACCAGCTCTGCCAGTCTTAAACATTCCGTAAATTGCCAGATATTTTTTACAAAGTCTCGTGTATCAAAGGCCTAACTAGTCGCAATCTATAGTTTTTACATTTCCTTTGAACACGACTGTCACGAAGCAATTACAATAAGTATGCGATGGACGACCGCTCGACTCGATTAACAGTTATAATTGCTCAGCTCTTGGTTTATTTTTGTTTCCTGAACAAGGTAGCTGGTAAGGATAGCGATTTTACTCTGCGTCCCATTGTAAGGATGTTTTGACCTCGGTCTGTCTGCGTGCCTGTTATTGAAGCCAATTGTACCACATTTTGGCGTATTGTGAAGTTGTTAAGGGAAGGTAAGTCGGTGACGTTTTGATTCTAGTCATGTGATGTTTGTATCTAATTAGTATCAAATGGTTTATCTTAGTAATAAATAATGCATAGTGTTATCAAAGAAGGGACAGCATTTAAATTTAAAATATCCATATAAATGGAAGCCCCTTTATGTAAATGTTTGCACGATTAAATCAATTTTATATAAACATAGACGAATTAAACGCTTCCCAAATTATTTATTCA
>CAJQZM010040620.1:10116-21661 GCA_907164665.1 Colias nastes | reverse complement strand
TCAGTGAAACAGATGTATGCATAATGCATCTGCCCCTTACCCCACTACGGGGACACGGGACTTCACTATATATCATCACGCTAAGGCCAACAGGAGCGGAGCACTGCGGGTAAAACCGTGGAGCACAGCTAGTTAGTAAAGAAAAATAAAACTTACTTAGCATTCTCCAGTCTGATCTTATCGCTATCGGCTATAGTCAGTCCCGATTTGAACGTCTCACACATTCTGTCCAATTCATTTGTCCTTTTGGATAATTCAGCAAGCTGCTGCGTCAATTCCTCCTGAAAAATGTATCCATAGTAATACAGTGTAAACTCTATATAACGACACTCGATTTAACGACAAACTCTAAAGCGTCGAAATCAATTGCCTTTGGTTGGTTTAGCTTATCTACCATACAATGATACACTCTACATAGCATCACACTCACTCTCAATAACGACAACAATTAAGTAATAAACTCGACGTCATTCATACCGAACTTTCTAAGAAATTCGTTCTTTTGTTTACAAATTGGGATTGCTTGCACGTGTAGACTTTTTTTGACCAAGACTAATAAGTATGAGTCATGGATTATCTATACGTTATCATATTCTTAGTTGCTCACAAACTTTCAAACTGTAAACATGGCTAGTAAAAGAAAATCATTGTGTATTGACGACTACTGACAACAGACTATACACAATAGCGTTCAAGTAACATTCTTTTGTATGTACATAACTACTAACACTAGTCTGAAATAAATTTTCTCTTTTTCTAATTCTGATTTTTCTTCTCTCCATTTAACGACAACTCTATATAACGCCATAAAATGCACAGTCCCTTCGGTGTCGTTATATAGAGTTTACACTGTATTATAAACTAGCTTTGTAGATAACATCACAAATTATATACCAAAACATTCCTAAAGAACCAATCTTCATCAAAATCTGTTGTTTAGTTTTAATATCTAAGCGACTTATATGGTATAAAGTGAGCAATATAATTATAAGTCAGGTGACTTTGTTTTATATTATGTAGTGATGTGAAACTGTTTTTGTTTATTTGCCTCCCATGATTCAATAGAACTATTTTACTATAGAATAGTTAAAAGGCTAGAGGGTGACAAAGGCTTTTTACAGCAGGGAAGCATCTGATTCCTATGGGAAACATAATGGGAGCGAATATAATATAAGAACTGAAAACTTAATAATATTTTTGTTATAGCCAACTTGCTTAATCAGCTGTTATATTAAAAGCCTTACTTCTTTATTAACTGCCTGAATATTTTTTTCTATAACTAACTACTTGCCTGGGAAAGTCATTTAAACTTAGATCCTCTACACACTGTTACAAATATTTTACTCACATTTAATTTTGATTCCTGCGCAAGTTTGTGTTCTTTTTCAAACCTTTTTTTACATTCTTTCATTTGTTTTTGATCCTTATCAATTATATCTGCAAATGAAACAAAGTTTCTCGACCATAATTGAGAGAAAATAGAAGAGAGAAACATATAAAAGTTGTTTTTGATGTAAAATTTTTTAGAAAAAGTGCAACTGCAAATATGAAAATAATATTGTTTTAAGTTTATTTTCCTCTCACCGTCGATTCTTTTTAGTACAGCATCTATTCCCTCCATAATTTCTGATAGCCATGGTTCCATTGCAGTTTCAGTGGTCATTTTGTTATTATTTTTACACTAAAACTAAAATTAATCAAGCAACAAGATTAACTTCGCGTCTTTTCAATTAAAATTCAAACACAACGTTCAAACATGGTTCAAACTTCAAATTTCATCAAAAATAATTGAAATGACCGTAGAGGGTAGACTGTAGAGACTCTACGGAAATGACAAAGACAACCACAGATTACACAAATTAATAAACTGTCAACCACAGAAACCAAAAAGTACAGAAAAAATATGAGTTAAGCAAAGTTCCCATTGATAGTACTTCGCTGTTGCCATGTTATAAAATTATTAAATGACAATTAGTATTAGATGAATTATCAGTTACCATGATACATATGTATTAGTCAGTTCAATAAAGAAACGAATCTTCAATGGCGGCCAAAGCTGACTTTGACAGATGGTAGGATCAGCAAAAAAGAAAATAAAAATAACGTAAATTGATAATTATTTTATTAATTATTTCAAATTGTTTGTTGACAAACTTTTTTGTTATTGTATTTGTGTATTTATATGAATTATCATATTTACGTATACAGAATGTAATAAAATCCCCATAATACTTGTAATAAGCCCATAAAACTGAACAACTTTTCCCAAAGAACATATTTTGTCAAATTCCAATAAAACATTATTTACTTTCGCAAATGCATAATTGTCATTGTAAATTTATGATAAAAACTATTATAGGGAAAATCAAATACATTTTAGTGATTTTATTTTTCCCTTTTTTTTTTGCATGCCGTACGGCCGTGTGTGAGCGAGAGGGAATGATAAGCGCCGCCATTGAAGATTCGTTTCTTTAAAGAACTGACTAATATATATATATATTTTTGTAGTACATGCATTTGCATTTGACGGATGTTTGTGATTTGATATTGTTATTTTTATTGATTTTGTGATTATAAGCGTATGGAAGAGATGTGGACAAGAAATAAACTACTCCTTGGATGTGAAGATATGAAGATGAAAACCTAATTTATATACAATAAAGCCTATTGAGTATGGTTTTTAAAAAACGCACAATTTAAATGTCTAGTCATTATTATTTACAATGCCCAAGTGCAGCTTTAAAGATTGCAGAAATGTAACATCGAAAACATTAAAGAAAGATGGGATATCTTACTTTCGGTTAGTATATTTATTAATACGAATATTTTTGCGAAAAAACAATGTCTTTATGGAAATAAATGTTCAGAGTTTAATTTGAAATAAAAATAATGAAGATATGCATTATTTCCTTTATTGAATTCAGCTTTCCCCGTGACCCTATACAGTGCGGAAAATGGTTGACGGTGGTATCCAGTCAAAGAGGAGAACCAACTTACAAAATAAACAGATCCAGTGTAGTATGCTCCGAACATTTTGCTGATAAGGATATGTATGAAACACACACGGGGATAAAACGTCTTCACAAATCTGCTTGCCCAAAAAAACATGTAAGGCCTCATAAGTTGGTTTAAATAATATGCATATACACCTGTTCAACTCCGTACCTATAATATGATGTGATACCTTCTTATGACTGCTTACTACCAATTATTATAATCAATACTATCATACAGTGCCAAAGCAGAAGATGGAGTTTGAATAGTTATAGTTTGTTTTGATGAATTTACAAATATTTATTCATAGCTAATTAAGTACTTGTCTATATTACTGAGAGATTTTTTTTTTTTTAATTCTAAGACGATAAAATGCACATTACTAATAATTATAGGTGAATGAAGATGAAAAGCCAAAGAAGAGCTTCGTAGAAAGGGTTACCGTTAAAAGTTCTAGTGAGTCGGAATCGTTGGAGAATGAAGCCATACCTCGTTGTCCAAAGGTACTGAGATCGAGATCTATATTAACATTATGATTTTATATTTGACTAGCTGCTCCGCGCGGTTTCACCCCCGTGGCTCCACTCCTGTTGGTCGTAGCGTGATGATATATAGCCTATAACCTTCCTTGATAAATGGGCTATCTAACACCGAAAGAATTTTTCAAATCGGATCAGTAGTTCCCGAGATTAGCGCGTTCAAAAAAACAAACAAACAAACTCTTCAGCTTTATAATTTTATATTTGATGTGAAACTTCTTTATGCGCGTTGAGAATAAAAATTCAGCATCATGGCAATACCGTCATGTCATGGAGGCAGGCAACGATTTTGGTATCTTTGTATCTTACCAAAGAAGTTTCACTTCTGACACGTATGCTCGGCACACACGTTCTTTTTTTGTTTGTTTGTCATGATTTTCCTCAAAACTACTGTACCGTATTAAATAAAATTGCTTAAAACTCACTGAACAATTTCCTTAATGGGAAATAAGTGATTTGCTTTTTCTGGCTTGACAGACAATTTGTGTCCTACAAAATCGAAGTGAGCACTTACTCATTCACCTCTACACCGTGCAAAATAATTATGGTCAAAATTATTGTCTTCCGGTGTTTAATAAAATTACTGTCTTTTGCAGCTTTTGATTGTAGATGATTATACTCAGATAGACAACGTTGATGTCGCATCCACAGCGTCATCAGAATCGGCTAGTGACAGTGCTCACTTGCGACTCCTCAAGCGTGAACGCACTAAATTAAAAAAAAAGTTGATGTCAAAAGACAAAGAAATTGAAAGTATCTTAAAAAAGAACCATAAAATTATCAAAAAAACTGCGTCTCTGAGAACAGCACTGAAGTTGTTGAGAAGACGGTTGTATTTTATAATAAGAAATAAAGTTAAAGCAGCTGCAGCTGGTGCTCAAAATGCAAGCAAGTGATCAAAATGTTTATTTGAAGTGAAAACTTCTTTAGTGGCGTTGGGTATAAAATCTTAAACTCGCGTCAGGACACGTGGCCTGATCGAAAAAGCGTAAGACGGATTTTTTTTTTTGTTAATAATCAAGTTTTCACTTCTGCCGGCACTCCCGGAGTGCAACCCGTCTTTTTTTTTATGGTACTTTGTTATTTTTATGTATATTCCATGACTAAAGTGAAATAAAACTGGGACTTATAAACGCTTTGACTTAATATTCATTATCATCATCATCAGTACAGCCCATAATCCACTACGCTGGCTAAGTGCGGGTTGGTAGATGTCGCATGTCGTCGAAATTTTGATTCTTTGAAATGTCAGTTTCCTCAAGATGTTTTCCTTCACCGTTTGAGCAGTGGTAATGTTATAACATGCACGGTTACAGTGAAAAATCAATTTATTTCCTTTACTCTCGCCTGGTCTCGAACCCCGACTTATTTATTTGAAGTTGAGGTCCTCACCACCGAGTCAACACTTTATCACTTAATATTTACTCACTTTAAAATTGCAAACGCTGGAAATAGTGATTGCCAAACTGTCTTTGTGCCTTAGATTAATTATAAAAATAAAAATATTTTTTATTACCTAGCCTCATCAAATTTAATCCCTAACCTAATACATTTCTAAGCAATTTACTACTATATTACTTGCTCTGTGGCAATTAGGTATCTGTGTGAAAAAAGTAAATAAATTTTATAACTTCAGTTATTTGGTATGCGTTTCAATTCATACAAATATAAATCCAAAGACCATACTAATTATTCCACCTGCTTAAAGGGAAGATAAACATGGGCTTCATATTTCTATAATAATATTGTCTTAATCCTCTCAATTTTTAATTGCATCAAAATACTACCTAGGTGTCTGTGACCTAGTACTATGAATATTTTTTTCAACTCAGATACGTGCTTTGTACCCAGTTTGCCATTTCAGCAATCAGATCCTTAAATCATGTATCCGACTTTATTCGTTTTGGGCATGGTGGGATATAACGAGCTGAGGGTTAGAAGGGACCTGGCGTTAATCTCGTACCTGTTCAGGATTTTAAGAGGTAAGCTACATAACGCGGATATTTTGGGTAAAATGTATTTGTGTGTACCAGATGGATACGCGGAGCGCCGGCGCCGGCCTCCGCTGCTGCTGGTGCCGTCCGCTCGCACCAACTTGCTAGGTCAGGCACCTATGACGCGTGCACTTCGTTCACTCAATGAAATAGCAATCAAAACGGATATATTTTGTTGCACTTGGGATGAATTCACGCGAGTAGCTTTATTTGTAATATGCTATAAAAAGTGATAATGTCTTTATTTTTATGTTAAATATTTATAATTTCAATGTAACCAATTAAATGTAAAACCACTATCGTATTGGGAAACTGTAATGTTAGTGTGTGTTTTTGAATAAATAAATAAATAAAATAAAATCATTTATGATCCATCATCCAGACCTAGGTGAGTAGTATATTCTTTGATCCAGATTCCAGACGATCCAGGACGTGTCCAGGACCCACAGAACATTAAAAACAAATAGAAGTGCTATAATGTCATAATTAGTATGAAAACCAGTGTCGCCAAACCCACACATTTAAACCGATAGTTATACAGTACACTACAAGTAAACTATGCCTTTGATTGGACAGCTTAATTTGAGTAAAAACTGACTTAGGTTATAAATTCAGCATTTCAATATGTACCCTAACGCACCATGTTACGGTTTATTTTAGTATAACATCCCTGGGTATATTAGCTGTTTTGTTTCTCATTGCTCAGAAATTCCAAATTCGAAAACATTCAGCTACTCCACAACAGAGGGCGTTAGTTTTTGATAGATATAACTTTGAACCTTAACACATAGAGATAAGGTTGAAATTTGTGTCACTCCGCATTAATGACATTAACTTGATATTAACCTGATGCTATGCTCTAAGGGATGTCATCCTTGTTATCGATAATTCACAAATAAATATTTTTTTTGTGCATTTTTTTTTCTTTCTATTATATGAGTATAGTATAATGTGTCACATTTTGGAGTATGTTTATTACTACTAAGTACGTCTTTTCATATTATTATTATTAAATAAAAAACGGAATAGAATAGTATAAATCTATATTTACAAAATACAAACAGAAAATATGCATTATTTTAAATCTTGGAACTGCCGTAGGTTTGATGTATCGGTGGCCTTTGTTAGACTGCTTAGCGCTGTTCGGCATCCAGTTAACTCGTCACGTTGCATTTATCCATTTCTCTTTTAAATTAGCCTCTTTGGGAAATCTATAAATAAATTGGATAAATGAAAGCTAAGGAAAAATAAAATAAAATTTAATATTTATAATGTTTGTCTTTTCTAAAGTATCGATACTGTCGATATGCGCCACAAGCATCACTAAACCGACATTCGTTTGTTTATTGCAATAATATTCCTGAAAGTCTTGTTTGCTGTTCAATCTATAATAGTACTAATTTCTTATGGGTTAAGGTTTATTTTGACGAGATATTTGTGTACAATTTTGACAAATTACGATAAGCGAAGTTATAACATAAAATATATGTAAAATAAATAAAAATAAGACTTACCGATGGTATGAAATGCCTCCATTGCTGATATTATTTCGTCTGCTATCATTTTTGCACTCTAATACCGAACAACACGTCCTAATTAATGAATAAATATGGAAAAAAGGTTTGACAGCTGACAACCGGCTCGAATATTTTTCTGCGCACAACTGAGAGTAAGTTAGGTGATCTACTAGTGACACGTGGGCCACGCCCACATCACACTTCTATTTGTTTTTAATGTTCTGTGCCAGGACCACATTTTTTATATTAAAACAAAGTGTTGCTATATACAATAATTACAATATTTTTTATATTCGTGTGATGTATACAGATATTGTATAAACACCTTTACTTATATTTAATCTGTACCAGTGGAAGATAAATCATTTGTACTCCATTCACTTTTCTGTAAATTATTTAACAATCTTAATCATTTTTTTATTATTGAATTAGTTTCTGATTTTCAAAGTTATTATAATGATATTCGTAAATGCTCTTCCTATATCACAACGATTCGCGATACTAGCGCCGCGTACAATTCACGACAGGAACTAAACTCCAGCCATTTTTGTGATGGCGGCTGATATTTATAGATCGTAAGGGTGTTGTTAGAATTCAATAATAAATGCATTAAAATGGAGGAAACGAAGGTTATTTATTACATAGACGATGAGGAGACGCCTTATTTAGTTAAAATCCCAATATCGCCGGAGAAAGTTACGTTGTTGGACTTTAAAAACCAGTTGAACAGGCCAAATTATAAATTTTTCTTCAAATCTATGGACGATGACTTTGGTGTTGTGAAAGAAGAAATAGTGGATGACAACGCTCATCTGCCGTGTTTTAACGGTCGTGTAGTGTCGTGGTTAGTGTCCGCGGAAGGTTCGAATCCGTCAGATGGTGCATCACAGTGCACCGACAGCAATGCTGGTAAAACGAAACCCAACCCTCAGGGAGCGCCGACGGCTCCCATAACTCGCGATACTTGTACTGACACGGACAGTACGATAAGCTCCAGGCCTGGGCACAGAGCGTCATGCGACAAATACAAGTACAGAGGCCTCAGGATCAACGGCCACTCGAAGTACAACCACGGGCTGGAGTACGAGACAGCTTCGGTGCTGAGTTCTGACTTGGATTCCACCAGCCTGTTCGACAGCCAGTCGGAGATCACCACAACGACTGGCAGGCACACCAACGCGTCCGTCGACAGAGCGCTAACAGAATGTTCGAGCGTTTCACACTTGCAAGTGAGTTCCAGAAAGCGGCCTCAGCGACGGCGCAAAAGACCACAAGTTATGTCAAGAACATCTTCATACTCATCTATAACAGACTCCACGATGTCAATGCATATTATAACAGTAACTCTGAACATGGATACAGTCAACTTTCTTGGTATATCGATCGTTGGTCAATCAAACAAGGGTGGTGATGGTGGAATCTATGTTGGTAGCATTATGAAGGGAGGAGCAGTTGCTTTGGATGGACGGATTGAACCTGGAGATATGATACTGCAGGTATGTAAACATAGCATGTTCAAATATTGTATTTGTTTTTATGACGGTCAACTAATTACCAACAGGTGATATAGGTAGCTAGTTAAGTTTTGATAAAGTTATATATATAAATTGGTGATGTTATGAATATCCACATATCATACAAATGTTCAAAAGCTCACACCTGCACACAAGCTCAAAGGAGGTTATAGTTTTGCACACGCTGAGTACGTAAAAAATATTTACAAAATTCCAGACGCAGCTTTTTTTTCAAATGTTTGAATTCTTAAAACTCTATGTGTACACCCCTAACAAGCAACCCGCCCAGCTTTCCCTATGTATGCTTAAATCTTTAAACTACACAATGGATTTTGATGCGGTTTTTTTTAATAGAGTGATTCAAGAGGAAGGTTTAAGTATATAATTTATTAGGTTTTAGACAAAGCGGGCAAAGCCGCGGGTTGAAAGTTAGTGTTATAATATGTATGAGAAGACAACTATCTAAATTAATAGATGGATCACATTTAATCCAAACATCCTAAAGACATTTAAAGAAATTGTAGACTTGTTTACACATAGTCTTTAACACTCAGGGATCACATACCTAACTAATGGTAAAAGAGTTTTTTAAAATTCGTCCTGTAGTCCCTAATATTAGCATATTCAAATAAACAAACGTTATAATTAGCATAGATTTGGTAAGTTGTATATCGAGTTTTTAAAAATACTTAAATTTCGCGAATGTTTGAACTGCTACAGATTTCTGAATATGAGATAAGGTTGGAGTTCTTGGATTTTTGATATAACCTCTTTATACATTGCATTGGCTTAATTTTCCTGTCCTTATCATATTATCCTCATTTACAAGATAAAACTGTTATATAATTAGAAGCATTTGCATCGAAAATGCTGTGATAATGTTTCTTCTGTACATGATTTGACACAATATTTTATAGTATATTAACCGATTGAGCCCCGAGCGGCCCGATCTGACCTGATTTTATCAGTATTCAGTATATTTCTTTTTCTTACATATTACATACAAACTATATGACATTCTTGGATGCATGGTTATTTTTATATATCTACTAGCTTTCCCCCCGCGGCTTCGCCCGCGTTTTCAAAGAAAAACCCGCCTATTACCCGTACCCGTGTTATTTCCGGGATAAAACCTATCCAATGTGTTAATCAAAGTTTCCCTCTATATGTGTGCTTAATTTCATTGTAATTGGTTCAGTAGTAGGTATTTGAATGAAAAGGTTACAAACATACATACACATACATTCATCCTCACAAACTTTCGCATTTATAATAATACTAGCTTACCGCCCGCGGCGTCGCCCGCTTTGTCTAAAACATAAAAAATTATATACTAAAACCTTCCTCTTGAATCACTCTATTTATAAAAAAAACCGCATCAAAATCCGTTGTGTAATTTTAAAGATTTAAGCATACAAAGGGACATAGGGACAGAGAAAGCGACTTTGTTTTATACTATGTAGTGATGATGATTAGGATAGGATAGGATAGGATAGGATAACTACTATTCATAACAAGGTAATATTTCAACATTCCTACTTTAACTGTTGTTTGAAAACAACTGTGTCACACATTGTTCTATCAAAAGTAATATTTTTGCAACATTTTTATTGTCACTGCCTATTTGTCCTATTTCTATTTGTAGCATTATGTTAGATATAGCCTATTGTTTTTCTATATATGGACTATCCAACATAAGCATTTTTTAATTAGAACAATGAGTTTATGAGATTAACATGTTCAAACAACCAGCTAAAGAAACTCGTCATACCTTTACTAATTTAATAAATGGGAAAAAATTGTTTAGCCTTTTTTGTCACTATGTAACAAAGCGATTTTATGATAAGATTTTTGTTTATGGCTGGAGATAATTAGGAGACTAGAGAGTGATATATAATCTCATTCCCATTTGCCATTGATGAGTGAAACTGCGTTTAACAACTAATATCAGTATATTGTAGCCTACTGAAGATAAATAATTTAAACAAACTTATATTTTTACATTATTATGTATACGTAAAAAAAACACAACGACAGGAGATATCTAGACGATTTTCTCAACATCCTACTGTAAATTGGCAATGGCCAGATTGTTTACAATCTTTGTCTCGTCTTGTTTTTTTTTTTTTTAAAAGGCACCCGTCATCACAGGGTGTTCGCGCCACCTCTGGATTATAGTCCAGAGACATTTTTATTGTCTCGTCTTGTTAGCCATATTTGAACCATATAGTATGAATCTATATGCATCACAATCACTTCAAGGTGAACGACGTGAACTTCGAGGACATGACGAACGACGAGGCGGTGCGCGTGCTTCGCGAAGTGGTCCAGAAGCCGGGACCGATCAAGCTGGTGGTCGCCAAGTGCTGGGATCCGAATCCGAAGGGATACTTCACTATACCGAGGACGGAGCCCGTGAGGCCTATAGATCCAGGTGAGAAATGACCAAGGGATAATAAAAATAATTAATAATTTCTAGAGATAGTAAAAAAATATTTTTAATACCAATAATTTATATTTCTTTTAATTATTGAAATAATCAGGTACATGATATGGTCAAATATTAACAAAATTTGAACGTTAGGTTAAACAACTTGACAAGTTTTCTTTTAGTCATTCAATTAAATGTCGTCATTCAATGAACGCGCTAGTCATTCAATCAAATAGCAGAATCAAACAGATGACTGCGACATATATACCGCCTAAGTAATGCCGCGGGCTGTAACTACCTATTATTAATATCTAATCAAGGTACTAGGTAATTGTTAAATTTTAATATCATCGACACAAAACTTTCTACTATAGTATTTACATGTAGGTTTAATAGATAATAATTAATGAATTCCAGGTGCATGGGTAGCGCACACGCAAGCGCTCCGCGAAGCATACCCCCCACCCCCACTATCTACACTACCAGCCCCCACCATACCGGAGCGGGCGTCCGACGCGGGCTCCATACCGGCACACGAGCCGCAGCTGTCGGTCGG
>CAJQZM010040618.1:0-29062 GCA_907164665.1 Colias nastes | reverse complement strand
CGTCGCTTGTAACTTTTTACCTTTAAGACTTACAGAATAATCATGTATGCAAAAAATGTAGGTAATTTTGTCTTCTTTGAACCCCTCATAGACACTTTTGTGATTTAGTAAACAATTGAGAAGTTATTTAAAATATACCTAATTTTAGCACCTTTAATTCAAGATGGCGGCTAGGGCCTGGGTCCGTCAAGGTCGAGAACTTGGATTTTTATTAACCTTTCATACCTAAACAATATCGTTTCAAAACATTTTCTACGCCACCTTTTGTAGAGCATAAATACCTACTGACTGGATTATTAATTAACACAGGACACATGTATAATTTTGGCCATTTGATACAAATGCATTGTAAAATTTTTGTTTACTTAAAAATATTATCAACATTCCAAACATGTGATTAAATTTATTTATCATTTAATTTTAAGTTCAAGATCACTTTTTCCAGAAGACAATTTGTTACTTTTGATTAGAAAATTCGATACTGTGTTCTCATTTGATGTGTGATTTTTTTTTTCTAATTTAGATTGAATATAAGTATAAATTATAAATGCTCAATTCTTAAGGCTGGTTTACACTTTGATTAGTGCGAGTGCAGGTGATTAGTGCGAGTGCAGGTGTGTAGTGCGAGTAGTGTCCAATTCACTGCGAGTGCAGGTGATTAGTGCGAGTGCAGGTGATTAGTGCGAGTAGTGTCCAATTCGCGACGCTACACACTACGCTAAACACTAAACACTAAACACTCCTGTCCAGACGTGTTTAGGCAGGCACACTGCGAGTGAGGGGGAAGGGAGGGCGCGCGGGACGTGGCTACTCGCAGTCCACTCGCAAAAAAATAGAACACGCTTCTATTCACTTTACTACACAGCCTACTAATAACTTGCACTAAACAGTCGCTGTCCACACCTAGTCACTAATCACCTGCACTAATCACCTGCACTCGCACTAATCAAAGTGTGAACCAGCCTTTAGATTAAGGATTGGTCTCCGCGCGCGCGCTACGACTAGATACCGCCTCACCTAAAAACAATAGCTCCGTGAGTGCGGCAACTCAGTTCTGTAGTGTGTGTAAGGCAATTTGTAAGGACGCTAGTGTGTGTGAAGAATTGTACTGCCAGCTACATAAATTTTACCTCATAAATGGGAAATGGGCTGAAGTTTGAAAAATATTTTTTTTTCATCTTGGCCTTGCCGGGAATCGAACCCATGAACATGCGACTCAAATCCACTTGCGATGCCACTATACTATAGTCACAAAGGTTGTTTAAAAGTAAAAAAGCGGTAATAAAAAAAATAACATAATGAGTCAGTTAAACATGGTTAAACAGAAATAAATTATTGTTATTATCCTTTTTTTATATATGCGTTAGTAATAGTATTGAAAAAAACATTATGAATAAGTTCAAATTATTGCTAAAAGATTTCCTCAACCACGTGTATTTTTTGGGATATGCAGTACGGCAACACTGAATGGCGTCGTATTTTCGTAAACAACATTTTTAAAGTACACGTGAAATTTCGAATAATACGATTATTCCTGATCGTACGTGATCCCAGTGTCTTTCTTATTTTTTATTATATATTTTTTACACAGTTTTATGGCACAAACAGGCATTTTACTTCGGGTTTTGTCCAAAATCTTCAAAAACTATCGGTATGCCCTCTCCACACAATGCTTGTGACACGACTGGCTTGGGTACGCCGAATTCGGCGTACTATTAGTTGCCGCATTTTTCAAGTACGCCGGCGGTATCTAGTCGTAGCGCGCGCGCGGAGACCAATCCATAATCTAAGGCTCAATTATTGTCAATTAATGACTAGTCTTAAAAAATAATTATCAAAAATTCATTTGATTGTACTTAACATTAAATGTCTTATTACAAAAAACGGACTAACTACAAATCGAGTCTAAAACATATTAAAAACACGGTCTAAGTAAAAGTTTTATTAAAAAACATGTTTAGCGTTAAACCATAGCCGAGGACGATAGATAAGGAAAGGTTTAAACCTCTGTACTAAAGTTAAACCATGACTTAATCTTACTTTAAACCAGGTCTATTTAAGTTTTTGTAATAAGATGGTATGAGTTTTATAAAGACTGAATTTCTTTTATGGTAACATTATTTTAACTTTGCACAATAATAACTATAATTCTTGTTTTGAAACTAAAAAGTATTGATTCAAAAAATGTATCTCGTCAAATATTTCATAAACAGATTTTTATATATATCCATTAGGTTTAAGGTAGCTATAAGTACTGTATTAGATTGTATATTTATACCTGAAGAGGTGCTTTAATTTAATTTTATTATAATCTCGAATATTTTGTATTTAGTTAAGGTCTTCTCGAATTTATTGACATACTAATGTAACCTTTATGTAACCAATGACCTGCGAAGGGTTGAGTTGAACTTGAGTACTTTTAAAGATATGACACCGTAAAATTGTAAACACCAGTAGATTATAATCCAAAGAGTTCGATTATAATCCTTATCGAAAGATTGTAATTTGTCGAAAATGTTTGATCAGTAATATAACTACTAACGTATTATTTTTCGGTACCTATACCTATGCGTATAAACGCAATCGAAAAATAATGCGTTAAATTGCAATAAATATTGCCAATAGCTATTGAATGAGCTTTCCCATTTTTCATGTAGGTAGGTAACTGGTTACATAGAGGATATTGTTTAAGTAAGGATAAGCTTTAACCGCAATGTGGCCTTTACAGTGCCTTATGGAACCGAACCAAACTCAAAAATGTGTACATGACACCTAAATATACAATATTTTTAATTTTGTATGTGTGTTTATTTCAATTTCTGCTACTAGCTTTACTGCGAGGTTTCACCCGTAGCCTATATTTCTGTCTTTTAATTATTTGATGCCTTATAAAATATAGGTGCCTTATAACTTACCTAACTGGCTTTCCGCCTGAGGCTTCGCACAAGTTTTCAAAGAAAAAACCGCATAGTTCCCGTTCCTGTAGGATTTCCGGGATAAAACCTATCCTATGTGTTAATCCAAGTTACCCTCTATGTGTGTGCCAAATTTCATGAAAATCGGTTACTTAGTTTTTGCGTGAAGGAGTAACATACATGCAAACTTTCGCATTTATAATACCTATTCATTAGGTTCATCATTTGTTGGACATTGACCTATTTATTGGTATTAAAAATCACGTTTCGCATGCACGAATCACGAATGAATAAATCATGACCTAGGTATAGGTTAATTGTTATGGGCTACCTACATAATTGATTTACATATTTAGGTACTTTATTCCCAGGTCGGAGAATACAAGACATTGGCCTTGAATTTGATATTTTGGTTTCATGGCATTGTTTTATTACTTAATATTAAAGAATAGAAAAAGTTCGATCACGAGGCGGGATTCGAACTCGCATCATTCCGCCATAGCGGGGCGACGCGGACGCATAACCAACTCGGCCACCCGTGATCTATTTTTTTCTATTCTTCAAAATTTTACAAGCGACCTTCTAGCATTGCGAGTCTTTTATTTTACTATTTCTCATATAATTAGGGAGTAGGTATGTGATTGAGAAAACAGTTCGCACCTTCGCACGCGTAGTCATGGATATTCCCACGGGAATTAGATGTTTCACCGCGGTAAAAAGGGCTTTTTACGCTATTGGCTTTAATACGACTAGGTATACAGGGTGTAATCGTTAAGTGTGCACAGGCGATTATTCCGTAACTATTGCAGATATTAAAAAACATTAAACTGATATCAAAAGCCCTTTATCTAATGAGTAAAAACACAATAATAACTTTTTAAAAATAAAACGGGAAATATCCAAAAATTTTACACCAAACACTCCCATACATTTAGTATGAGATATGACTATCCTAAACATGTAGGTAATATGAAAAATTTTGGTTCTTTTTTGAATTTGTGCTTAAATTACTTTGCAAATTTTCATAAAAATTCATTTAGAAACTGTAAATTGAGCTCGATGTGGAATACAATGGTATTCCAAAACGAGGACGTCACTTCGAACATTTGCTTTGAACACAAAATGTATGGAAAATTTAATGTATGGGAGTGTTTAATGTAACTTTTTTCGATATTTCCTGTTTTATTTTTTAAAAGTTATTATTGTCATTTTACTCATTAGGTAAAGGGCTTTCGATATCAGTTTAAAGTTTTTTGATATCTGCAATGGTTACGGAAAAATCGCCTGTGCACACTTAACGATTACACCCTGTATAGGCTCGGAAAAAGCTCCAAACACAAAAATCATACCATTTACGATTGCAACCTGAAAGAAAGGCGAACAAAAAAACACAATTTCGCGTTATATATTTCGTATCTTAAATTTAATGCTGTTTGTTTCGAGATATTTTTCATAAGAAAAACCTATCAAAAATAGAAACTAAATATTGATTCGTGATCGTTAGCCCCTCCGACGAATAGGTACAATAGGCACTACCTTTCACATAAATGTATGTAGGTATCTAATACATGTATGTTGGTGCACTTTGCTTAGAATTCGACTATTAATTACTGGTAATGACACTAAAATACATTACATCTTCATAAACGCACTGTTCCGTAACGACCCAGTTGTAAGTTCTCAGGCCTACAGGAAACGAGAACAATCATTTGCATACACTCTTATTCATTATTTTGAAAATGTTATGTTTTAGGTACGTAATTTTGTTACCTATTATTTAATATTATAATTTATAGGTAATCGGTCAAGTTCGCTGTTCGATGAACCTTGTATATGAACAATGATCGTCGATCAATAATTAGACAATTTATTACAAAGATAAAGTCTTACTTTATCAGTTAAATAAAATCGATGCTTAACGAGCCAATTAGAAGCAGGAGAAATATTTTATTCAATGACACAATATTATGTTTGCCAACAATGTATGCGGATGGTGATTATGAATAATGAATAAATTATTGTGTACTGATTGTAGGTAAGTGCGCGAAACACGTATGTTCGCTTTTTAATTATTGATTCCTACGTATTCGTATGGAGTACCTATAGTATGTATTAATTAGAGTTAGAGTATTCTACAAAAATACTTAGCTAATTTTGACTTTCCGGCAAGGCAAACATGTTCAAATTCGGACCAGCAGTTACAGCCATCACTTCTCCATACCTACCTCCTAAATATAAGTAGGTACCGGCTGGTAGATACCTACTTAATTGATCTTCACATATTATAATATTATAAACAAAGGAAAAGTAAAACTTCTGTCAATTTAAATTACAAACAATTTGTTCATGGACATTAAATGGCCTATGGGTCATTAATTATTTAAATAAGTGTGGCAGCGGAGAAAGTAATGAGCTAAGTAAATAACTATCTCGTTTTTTTGCAAGATCTGATTCTTATACCCCTATTACTCAAGAAAAATTGAGGCTGCTCTTCAATAGTAGGTGTACTAACTGGGCACTTGCCAAAGTTATCTCTTTGTCTAATAGATAGTAAAGCGACCCGAAATTTTGTGGGTCATTTGTAACAGGATGGCGGTTCTACAGGGGTCTTAGTACGCAATGACAAAAAGAAAAATGATGGTCAGAACGCTGATACCGGATACCTTAAGATACTATAACGTTTTATATTAGAGAATCTTAACATAAAATATTATAGTATCTTCACCGTGTGTGACGCGCTTTAGTGTAGCAACATCTGATGACACGCTACGATTATGAGATAATTAACATTATTACAACTAGCTGTCCGCGCGCGGCTTCGCTCGCTTTGTAGAAAATTTACAAATTTGAAATTATATACTAAAACCTTCGTTCAACGGAGGACCGAAGAAAGCGACTTTGTTTTATACATACTATGTAGTGAAACGCTGCCCTATTACTGCTAATTGTTCTGTTTAGGGTCACTCTACACCAGAATATTAAATGTAACTAAATTTATAAAGAATATAAAAAAAATCGATAACGAGACGGGACTCGAACCCGCATCCTTTCACGCCAATCCGGGGCGGACGCTTGACCAACTCAGCCACTCGTGAGTCGTGACCCGCCATGCCAGAGCGATCGAATTTATTCTATTCTTTCAGTTTTATGTGTAGGCCATCCAATCACCAATGTGTAGTAAATGTAACTAGTTAACTGACTCAGCGAAAATTCTTCTGCAACACTATTATTAATCTCGCCGTTTCCTACATATTTGTATCTCCTTGAAGTCGACACACAAAAATTTCATTAAAATCAGTCCAGCCGTTTAGGAGTTAAGTTTCTAGGTTTTAATATTTAAAATTACTTCATTATATGTATCATAATTTAATGGTAGAACCTTTAAAATGTAACAACTTACTTAGTTTAAATTCGTGATATAAGGAAAAATTATAAATTGGGGCTCATGAAGTTTTAAGTTCGATTCCTATGATTAACAAGACTCAATAATCTCAATATAAAAAAAAAAAACTAATGTAAAAAAATATACTATAATATAGTGAATTAATTTTAAAATGCATTTATGGCGTGATCATAAAAATGGTTTTCTATTCTACTATTGTTTTAGAAAATTAAAACCACATGTACAAAATAAATTATGGTGATTTTTAATAAAAAGGTAACATAATTGCTAGGTAAAAAACCTTATTTAATACATACAATGTACTTCATCACTAGTTACTGCAAATACATACATAGGTTCACTTAATAAAATTTCAAACAAGTCGGAGTGAAAACTAAAACTATTGTTACACAAAAAGCTGTAATTTTCGATCCAATTCCAAAAATCTCTTCTAACTATTTGTAATCTGTGGTCAATAAAAACTATATGAGGGTAATTTTGATATTAGAATTTCTCACAATAATAGAAGGCCATTCCAATTATGTAGATAAATTTATTAATTTGTTAGTGAACTAAACATAATTTAATGCTATTTCGCCAAATTGGCAGCTTGTTTTTTAGCTTTAACTAGTTCGACTAATTCCTTGTATCGTTTCATGCAATCTTTTTTACTTCTGTTTGGGATGCAATCGGCGATTTTGTCCCATCGGTCTGGAGTACTCACTGGGAATGTCTTGATGGCCTGCTCTAATAATTCCTGCTCAGTTTTAGTCCATGCCTTCTCTTCTTTAGGTACTTTAACATCTCCATTAACTTTCGGAGCGACTCCATTCACGAGTTTCGGTGCTTCGTTCTTTGATATACTGTTGTCATCTATGACGTTTGTTGGCTTCTTCTTATCCTTTTCGAATTGGTCGAACGCTTCTTCGTTTGCTGCTTTCTTGAGGCTGCTCTTTGAGAAATCCGAACTCTGCAAGTCTTTAGCTTTATTTAAAACTTCTTTAGCGTTGAATCGTCTTTCGTCCGTAAACGTTCCATGCTGATTGAGAAAATTGGCGACCACATCCCACCTTTGATTAGTACCAGCGGGGAATAAATTTACGGCTTTAATCAATAATTGTGTCATTTCAACTGACCAATCGATGGGCGCTTTTAACGCAGCACTCTTCTTAGCTTTCTGTTCTTCCACTTTCTTGTTCTCGAAAAGCGCCACTCTCTCGGCTTCTAACTTCTCCTCTGTATCCTTCATTGTTTTTATGAATGCCTTACTGCCATTTGCTTCTAATTCCTTTATGAAGTCTTGAAGTTCGTTCAATTTCATAAGTTCGCAGATTTTTTCAACAGCTGCCATATGACTAACAGTTTCATCTTCGTTTTGAGCGTAGTAGTTGTTTGCTTTGCACAAATCTCGTAAGGATTTTCGTTCCTTCCGAAGGTTTTTCTTTTGTTGTTCCCTCTCAGCTCTGGCGGCTTCTATTTTGGCCCTTTCCGCTTCTTCAGCTTTCTGCTTGGCCAGCTGGGCTTCTTTCAACAATCTTTCTTCTTCTGCCTTCTTTGCTTGTACAGCATCCTGAAAGTAGAAAAAAAGTTTATGAATAAATAAATATGCAATTTCGTATGTTAATTTCACAGCTCTATAAAATGGTAACTGGGAAATATTTTATACACAATGATTGAAGACAAAAAATTACAAATGTAGTTTGAACTTTATTACCTCTGATATGTACATACTATACTACATTAGATATTTAATTAACATACAAAGAATGTAACCAATATTGCAGTATGTCTGTAAATGGTACAATTTATAAATTAAGTATAGTATTTACTTTGTACATTTTCAAGACAAAACAGAAAGTGCAGAATGGTTGCTAAATAACTACTAAATTATTCAGTATTTTACACATATTTAGATACAAACTGCATGCGTGAAAAGTCAACAATGCAATATATATAAGATTGAATGACATAACATCATGTTTGAACAATATGATTGAAACACACAACCTAATGTGGCCTTGATAATCTAATAAGTTTCCATGACATGTAGAAATACAAATTCCCTTCAGTTTTATGTCTACTACATTTTATTATATCTAATCAGTACCCCTACTAATAAGACAAAACCCATAGGAATTGGAACTATGTGGGTTTTGCTTAGCCGAGGCAGAAAGATAGCCTATTATAAAATATGTACAGTTGCAGTTAATAATGGTAATATTAAATAAATTACTAGTACTATGAAGTATCCTTTCATCCTTTGGAAACAGTGAAATGTAGTCCTTGTTTCAAAAATAAAATAATATGTATTTTATGTTTGGTACATTTCAGCAATCATAAGATTTACTTTCCTATTGTTGAAATCACAAAAAGTAATTTAATGTAATAATAGACAGTTATAAATAAGTGTGGTGACTAAAAATGATAATTTACACAAAAGCAAGAAAAACTTTAATTTAAATAATATTGAAGTTACCTGTCTGGCGCGTTTAGCAGCTAACTTCTTATCCTTGTCTTCTTGCTTGAACTTCTGTATCCTAGGGTCGTTGGCATACGCTAAATCCACAAGACTCCTGATTCTCGCCATTTCTTCCTTTTTTAGCTTGGCTCGAGCCGCTTTGTTTTGCTTTTCTATCCACCTCCTTTCCTCCCGGTCACTTCCCTTCTCCTTTTCTTCTTCATCCATGTAGGAGAATTCACGCCACGAATCAAACTCATACCAAAAGGCGTAGAACTTTTCCACAAACTCCCTTGAACTATTCTCATCTCCCAATAGCGGGACATTCCTTTTTTCTGACCACCTCGCATTAGTTTTAAAATATTTTCCAAAAGTTTTGAAAAAACCATCCTTCTTTATATCAGTAGTGGTCGGTACGGAGTCATCGAATGTAGGGTCGACAGAGTCAAATGATCGTCTATTTTTAGGTGTACCAAGGATCTCGTAAGCTTTTGTTATACACGTAAAGTAGTCGTCGTCGCTACGAATCTCCTCTCCTTGAGCCTTACGCTTATCCGGGTGGTGCTTTAGTACTTTTTGACGATAGGCACGTTTTATGTCATCGTCGGTGGCCTGGAATCGTAAATCTTTCATACCGAGTACAGCATAGTGATCTTGTTTCTTCCATTCCTTAGGGTCTAAGCTACGTAAGTATTCGACGTCGTCCTCGAACACGACTTCTTCAGCCTTATCATTAGAAGCAGATGTTTCCAACGAAGTGTCCTCACCGTGGCATTTAATGCTATAATAACGTAAAAAAGCAGCACCAGCACATTCAACTTTTCTTTTCAAGAAAGGCCAAGGTATTGCGACCACTCGGCCGCTATTTGAAGCTTCTCCCTCCGTCATTTTATGTTAAATTTATTAATGAACTTGGCAATCTTCACTAACATAACCTAACAAGGCGAATTAAAGCGGACGATTGGGTAGATCTTTTTTCTCTAAATCTTTAAAACGATAGAAAAAATAAAATAAATATACTGGTGTGCAGTTATTACTATAAGTACATTATATTTATAATCTCAGAACACGTTATATTTTATGAATTAAAGGCTATGTTTTATTTTCTGACAGTCTTTGACTCCACATGACATATTCTTCTTTTTCGTTACTAATACAGATAACTTAAAATATAGATATCGAAATTCAAAACTGTCATGTCTATTGGACTCTAGCACAGATGTTAATTATACAAATATTCTACAGTCTATTTTTTTATAATATATATTATAATAGATTCGTAAATTATACCAGAATATTGTGACAATTTTATTCATTCGTGAATTATCAGATCAAACTCAGTAAATTATAATACGTTCGGGTTTAAGTTTTCTAACTATGTTTCTAACGTATTCCTTTTAGGTAAGATTCCAGGTACAAGGTGTCCAAAAAGAGTATCGGGTATTTGTTTTCACGCTACCATTGAAACGAAGCGACGGAGGGGAGTGGGGCGGGTATCGTGGCATCCGCCATTTTGTGGAGTTTTAGTCACAATGGAGCGGTACCCGGGGACGCATCGCGCTTTTTGCGTACGCGCGTATTATCGTAACGTTGATTCAATAGTGACTGCTCAACGTTTGTATCGTACGGAATATCGTACACGCCATGCACCAAGTGACGATAGCATTAGAAAATGGATCCAGATGTTCGAGAATACAGGTGCGACGGTGAAAATTCAACACTCGGGTCGCCCCCGTTCAGTCCGTAACGAGGAAACAATTAGAGAAGTGGAGGCGTCAGTTCGTCAAAATCCGTCTTTATCCATCCGAAAGCGAAGCCAATCACTGAACATTAAAAAATCATCCTTGCATTTGATTTAAAAAAAAAGATTTGCATTTAAAGGCATACAAAATTCAATTGGTTCAAGAATTAAAGGATACAGACTATGCCAATCGGTTTAATTTTGCGAACGAAATGCTGCAAAAATTCAATAATTTCGAAAACATACTGTTCAGTGACGAAGCAAACTTTCATCTGAATGGCCATGTGAACAAACAAAATTGTCGGTACTGGGCAGAGGAGAATCCGAGACGAAAGCATGAACGACCTCTGCACAGTCCAAAGGTCGTTGTTTGGGCCGCAATGTCTGCCAGAGGCATAATCGGTCCTTATTTTCATGAAGATCGACGAGGCCGGCCACTCAACGTGAATAGTGACCGTTATTGTGATATGCTGCGAAATTTTTTGGGTCCACAGTTACAGGAGTTTCAGGGCTTCAATTCAAGAACGTGGTTCCAACAAGATGGGGCCACTTGCCATACAACTAATCAAGCAATGGAAGCTGTAAACGAATTATTCCCTAATAAGGTCATTTCGCGTAGGGGTAACATCAACTGGCCCCCCAGAAGCCCCGACTTAAGCCCACTCGACTATTTTGTATGGGGATACCTTAAAAGTAAGGTCTACGAGGATAATCCGAGGAACTTAACGCAATTGAAGCAAAACATCAGGTCAGAAATGGCAGCAATATCGAGAGCTTTGTGTCGGCGTGTTATTGCTAATCTCCGTTCCCGATTAGAAGAGTGCCAGCAGCGCAACGGTCACCATTTGGATAACATCATCTTTTCCAAATAAATTTCCATTTTATAGTCTTACAAAAAACAATAAACATGTTTGTTTATTTCAAGTAGTTTTTGTTTTATTTAACTAACAAATACCCGATACTCTTTTTGGACACCTTGTATAACGCGTTTCATTACAGAAACGAATCTTCAATGGCGGCCAAAGCTGACACTGACAATTATGGTAGGGTCAGTAAAAAAGAAAATAAAAATAATGTAAATGGATAATTATTTTATTAATTATTTCAAATTGTTTATTGACAAACTTTTTTGTTATGGTATTTGTGTATTTATATTATGAATTATCATATTTACGTATACAGAATGCAACAAAACCATAATACTTGTAATGAGCCCATAAAACTGAACAACTTTTCCCAAAGAACATATTTTGTCAAATTCCAATAAAACATTATTTACTATCGCAAATACATAATTGTCATTGTAAAACTATTATAGGGAAAATCAAATACATTTTAGTGATTTTACTTTTCCCAATTTTTTTTTTGCATGCCGTACGGCCGTATGTAAGAGAGAGGGAATGATAAGCGCCGCCATATAAAGATTCGTTTCTTTAATGAAATGCGTTATATCTTAATATTTGTTTTCTATTATACATTACATTAAAATTTCAGTCTATTATTATTTCTTCATATTAGAATATACTCATTTATAACATGACATGACATATAAGTCGTAAAACGGAACGCAAAGGTACCAACTTTGCGAAATAAATATCAGCTGACTACTATCAGTTATCACATAAATCATAGACATAAATCATTGTTTTGAACAAGTTTACTACGAGAAATGATGTAGTTTAATTAAGCAGTATTAAACTGAATCTATACAGAATAGTCCGTAAGCGCACAAAATGACTGACATGGATTATTTATTTAAGCCAATTGTGCTTATTACTGGATTTGGTCCGTATATAAACCATCCAGTAAACGCCAGTTGGGAAGCAGTGAAAATTATGAATAAAGACGAAATCGAAAAGAAACATAAAGTGGAACTTGTGCAAATCGAAATGCCTGTAACATACGAGAACGTTGATGAATTCGTACCTGCGCTTTGGGAAACACACGAACCAAAGGTACCACGACCTTTTAAAAACAACTTTAATTTATCGAAACATCTTAGATTTTTGCTAATTATCTATAAGACCTGTATTTTATAGTATTTTAATATTATACTATAAACTTACGCTCCATTGACATACTTACTTTAATTCACCTTTTAATTGAAAAAAATTAATTTCTATTCTAAATCTCTATGTAGGCTCTTACACTAAAATTTTGTGTTCAATTTGAATTTAAAATATAAGCATCAATTGAAAACCTATAAGTATTAAATCAGATTCATTTTAAAGGACCACCATCAAAGACCACCATTCATAAAACTTTAAAATTAAATAAAAATAATAATGCTTATGTTCATGATGATATCATAATAATTTTTACCATTAAAAAAGTTATATCTTTCTAGCTAGTCATCCATGTAGGTGTATCATCAATAGCCAAGGAAGTAACATTAGAGAAGCAAGCCCACAGGAAAGGGTATCAAAAGTTAGACTACTTCGACAAATGTCCCTCAGACCACACTTGCAGTGCCGACGGAGCAATACGGATCCACAGCAAGCTGGATATTGAGAAAATATGCAGTGATTTTAACGATAATGATCCTCCGGAAGGTACTACAGCTGTCACTTCCTTAGATGCGGGAAGGTGTGTATTTTTTCAATTAATTAATCATATTGTTAAAAACTACTGCATTTTTACCATGCAACAATGTTCAGTACATTTTAGTTATCTAATATCAATATGATTAACTATATAACAATAAATGCATGGATCTATTTGCATCTATTGTTTCTCATATCATATTGATTATTGACACTGCACTAAGATAAGATAGCACATAACAACTGCTGTTTAATTTTACCTACTTGCATTCTACTTGTATCTATGCTCCTAAAATATATTCATGTAATAAGGTGTAGTTGATAAATAATTTTAATTTTATTTTAATTTTTAGGTCACGAAGTGTGGGTATGTCCCTTTAAACCCGAATTTAAAATACGTCTACATATTAAATTTTAAACAAATATTATTTCGACTTTTTTGAAAAAAAAAAAAACAAACCGGTCTAGAGCGTCGCCACAGTACGGCAAAGTACGCGGATTCGAATCACTCCTTACCATAAAAAATTTCTATGCTTAGCTAGCTAATGCTATAAAACCTAAAAAAAAATCCTTTATTTTCAGGTACCTCTGTGAATACATCTACTACACATCGCTAAGTGTCGACAACACTCGTACGATATTTGTTCACGTACCAGATTTAAAAATATACAGCTCAGAACAAACCGCGCGGGCTCTAGAGAGAATCCTAGATTTGTGTCTAGAACAAGTGAAACTTACAGACCAGAGATTAGAGAAGAAAGCTGACGAAAACGAATTATGATTTGAATAAATTCATAAATTCAATTATTGGTAGGTACAATTTTGGCCGCTTTGAAGTTTAATTCATTATTGATTTCAAAAATCTAATTTCGCCTCCACATGATGCAAAGGTACTTCAGACGTTCAGAGCAGTCAAATTTTTCGTAGGTGTATCAAAAATTGTATTTAGGTACATTATGTATTAGACAAATTTATCTATGTATCAGTAAAGTATTATTTTATCTGTATTATGTATAAAATAACAGCTATATTTATGCAAATATCAACAAATATTTGGATTAAAAATATCTGTAAAAATGTAGGTGCGATGTTAATGAACTATGGCTATTTTTATACCATTTTAATGGAAAGAATTACATTAATATATATTTTAGAATGTACTTAATGTTTTTAATACATTCCATGTAGCTTTTCATATAATAAATTTTACTTTTGTAATAATATTAATCAATGAGTCTCTGTCTAATTAATGCTATTTATTTATTATTTTATTTATACCTACCTACACTTTTAAAATAATTGATCGATTAAAAAATATTATATTCGATTTATCAGTTATATTACTAAACTCCATTTATTATATTAAATTTCAAATCTGTGCACCCATTTAGGAGGAGCTCAGGGACAAACACGCGTACGGAAGATTGTCTTTGTGTATATTATTTTATTTATTAACTTATATTTTTGTTTAATGATTTAAATAAATGTCTTAAATCTTAACAAGTTCTTTAATTTAATATCCTTTTTTTAATTCTAAAAATAATTACTAACAGTTGGTTAATATATTAGTAGGACTAGCTTTCCACCCGCGGCTTCGTCCGCTTTGTCCAAATCACTATCTATTAAAAAAAAGCGGCATCAAAATCCGTTGCGTAGTGTTAAAGATTTAATTTCATAATATGTAGGGACATAGGGGCAGATAAAGCGACTTTGTTTTATACTATGTAGTAATAGTTAAGTGTGGTGAAGTGCAAGTACGCAGATATAGCACATTCTGAACACAACCACACACAACCGTGCACGCACCCTCTCGGTGCGTGATGATATATTAGCCTATAGCCTTCCTCAATTGATAGGCTATCTAAAACCGAAAGAATTTTTCAAACCAACCAGTAGTTCCTGAGATTAGCATGGTCAAACAAACAAAAAGACTCTTCAGCTTTATTATATTAGTATAGATGTTTGATCTCCATAATATGATGAGGCAGATACCCATTAGTGAATATTTTATGATCACTGAACATTCTGAATAATTAATTATCCATGTAAAAATTGATTAATAAATTTTATAAACTGTTGCAATGTCAAGTTCAATTGTTAAAAAATAGCTACAAATAAAACACGCTATAATGTATAAACATCAGTTTATTAGTCTAATCCTCCTCTTCATCGTTGGTAGCACCACCGCCCTGTCCCTTGCGGAGGTTCTTCCTCTTGACGCGACCGGGGCGGCCACCGCCGAAGGGTGACTTGAGCGAGAAGTCAATGTGCTTGCCAGAGTCCAGGCGGACAATGAACGATGGGATGTTCACTACTTGCTTGCGGACGCTGGAAATGAGTTTTGTGTTAGTGAAACTGCTTGTAGGTTAGAGTAGTTTTTTCAATATTGGCAATTCGTATTGTAGATATTATAATTTTTTAACATTTTACCACATTTGGGAGACAATAATAATTTATTCGTACTTGATTTTTTTTAAGAAATATGTATATGTACATTGAACAGTCAATTATTATCCACTCCAAATAATTCTGGCAGAGACTTGGTAATAAAAAAAAGAGCTTCAAAGATATTTCTTCAAAAAGCATTGCATAAGCTTATTTTTCAACATTTACATTGCAACATTTAGTAAACTTAATTTAAGTAATAACAATGAGTATGTATGTCTATTTATCTAAATATAATAATGTCTGTGTATTGAAACATACACCATACTTTACCTCATAAAAGCTCAAAAGAGCAATAATTTCAAGACATTGATCTCAACAAGTTGAGAATCAAGTGGTCTTTATGATAATAGGCACAAGTTCAAACCGGCTTCATCCGGGATTTCTGCTTCACCTGCATTTGATTGTATTGTCAAATACCATACACATATTGAATAAAATTGCTATCGAACAAGAATACTGAATATTACATGAGTATAGTATAACCATGTTAGGGGGCGTCCATAAATTACGTGAGTTGTTTTAGGGGGGGAGGGGGTCGAGTAAAATCTCATCTAACCTTACGTTGGGGAGAGGGGGGGTGTCGGCAAATATCATGCATTTTTTTTTAATTGAAACAAAACAAATTATACTCTTTTAGTCCATTTAATCCAAATAACATGCTTAAGATTTTAATGTTACGGTTAAGATTTAAATATTCTATTGTTACCTTGTTATAACACTAAGGGCCGATTTTTCAATGCTTGGATAAAACTTATCCGTTCAATAAAGTATTACACGATAATATTAAAATGTCACGTAAACTGTCAAATACGGGCAATTAGAATACGTTTTTGAAATGGTAGTTTTATACATTATTCGACGAATATGTTTTATCCAAGCATTGAAAAATCGGCCCTTATTATAACTTTCAGCAATACATATTGCAGCAATAATTACTATTTTTAACTAGTCGTAAACAAAAGCACGAAGCATTTTTTTTTCTTTTTACAATGACAAATAAACATAAGAAACCCACATTTTGAAAAATCTCACGTGAGATGGAGGGATGGGGGAGGGGGTTCTATAAAATCTCACGATATCTCACCAGAGGGGGAGGGAGGGTCAAAAAATGGACAAAAACACCTCACGTAATTTATGGACGCTCCCTTATGGGATTGTTATGAAATTTATGTTATATATTACAATTCGTGAACATTTTGCACTAAATTATAATTTAACAATAAATGTGCATTCACAAATGCACCAACTCACCGAATGTGTCTCTGTCTGATGAGGATCCTAGCGTGATGGATGGACTTGGCGAGACCAGCCTTGAAGACCTGTGTCTGCAGACGGCGCTCCAAGAAGTCCTCAATCTTAAGACCGAGCACGTAATCGAGTTTCATCTGTTTCTCGTCCAACACGCCAATTCTGACCAGACGACGGAGAAGTGCGTTACCTGAAAGTAAAATTTGATATTTTAAGTAAAGATCCAGGATTTTATTCAAAATTATACAGAAGATAAGAAGTTATTTCAGGTTAAATAGAATCATCAATTTAATATATGTCAAGAGGTTGCCATAAATGTTCATCATTGTAAAAAAAAGTTCCGTGTTCAAGTCTTATTTCTATGCTAGCAGTTTACAAACAAATTTTAATTGAAATTTAATTCAGTAATTGGCAAAATGATGGTATTTCTTTAGAAATTTGCGGCACGAATTAAGGGGGGGGAGGGGAGGGAAAGGGAGGGGGGAGGTAAGGGGAGACCCCCTATAAAGTGGGGGGGGTGCGGAAACCCCCCCTTCTATTTTTTTTTGAAATTTTTTTGAGATTATATTTATACTGGCTTCGCCCGCTTTGACTTAAACCTAATAAATTATATACTAAAACCTTCCTCTTGAATCACTCTATCTATTAAAAAAAACCGCATCAAAATCCGTTGCGTAGTTTGAAAGATTTAAGCATACAAAGGGACATAGGGATAGAGAAAGTGACTTTGTTTTATACTATGTAGTGATGTAGTTAGAAATATAGCGAAGATTATGGGCTTTCTTGACTGCTCCGGCGCTGCAGAACGTGGCGCTTGCCCCCGTGTACCTCGTTGCAGGCAGGAGTCTTCACTCGCCTTCATAGCTTCGGCTTTTTGGTCGCCTTTGGCGACCAGCCTCAGCCACTCCGGCTCGCTTGACTCTGCCTGCTCCTCAGCACACGCGGGCGCCACGCTCCTCCGCGCCTCCGACTTTTTTGATACACTCTAGTGTATGACAGACAAGTACCACGTGGAATCGGGGTGGACAGATTCGGTTCTGTGATTAACAATTTGTGTGCAATATACATACAATAAAAACATTTTTTTTAAATAATTATTTATTCAAATCTTGTATACATGTTTGATACAATTTACAATGGCAATGAATGGATCCATTTTATTTTTTTCCACCCATCGTCTCCACATATCTATACTTATAATAAATCTGTAGAGAGGCCAATTCTGTACATGAAATATATTTAAAAAAAAACTATGAAGGGGTGATAAGGGATCGCTACTGATGCCAAAAATGCAATCAGTAAAATTTTTGTCTGTCTGTCTGTCTGTCTGTCTGTCTGTCTGTCTGTATATTCGTTATAGAAACAAAAACTACACGACGGATTTTAACGAAATTTGGCACAATTATTCTTCATACTCCTGGGCAGGTTATAGTATACTTTTTATTACGCTACGATCAATATGAGCAGAGCAGTGAAGGGAAATATTGGGAAAACGGGAGAAGTTACTCCATTTTTTAAGCTTCCGTCGCGTGTGCAGCCTTAATGGTTAAAGCTACATAGAAATCATGTACAACACAAATGTTCTTAAATTTATTACCTATTCAATAAAAAAAGAATCATGTAAATCGGTGTATAAACACCAAAGTTATACATGAAATACGCTATAAGTCATCGCGCGTGAATACAGAATTATGCCATAAGGATTATTTTTGTGTATCAGTTGCCGCGTTCGACGCGCTTCGCGGTAATAATAATATACTAATATTATAAAGAGGAAAGGTTTGTAATTATGTATGTATGTATGTTTTTCACGCATAAACTACTGGACCGATTTCAAAAATTCTTTCACAATTAGAAAGCTTCACTGAGCAACATAGGCTAGGTTTTATCCAGGAAATCCCACGGGAACGGGAACTATGCGGGTTTTTCTTTGAAAACGCGGGCGAAGCCGCAGGCGGAAAGCTAGTTCTATAATATTATCACCAAAGTTTGCTGGGTGGTTATAGTTATCTTTTTTAAAAAATCTTTTTACAACATGCCACTGGGACTCAAATGGGTCAGAGGCAACAAATGGGTTGTCTGGGTCTGAGTGATTAACTTTTTTATGAACATACCCATATTGCCCCAAACAATCATATGCTCGCCAATAATCCGTATGAATTGTTGTCCCCTCAGCAACATGCTTTTGAATGAACTATGTATTTTTAATATGTACATTAAGACATTTGTTATCTCTTTCAAACACAATTCTTGTAGTTTTGTCAATGTAACTCAAACAATTTTGAACACAATCTCAAAAATAAAAAAAAAGATTTCTCTGTAATTACACGTTTCCGCACGAAAAGCCGCTAATGTATGTTTCGGGGCATCATTATCGATCGATAAAAATTAAAATCGCGCCGAAATTCGTGCCGCACGTTTCTAAAGTCAACCCAAAATGATCATAGCACGTGCAGTAACATGGTAATAAAAAAGTTAAAAACATAACCTAATAATTGAAACATGCGAATAGTCAAATTTATCAATAACGTGTAGAACATACCTTCGAACAATCTCTTGGGGTCCTTCTCTTCAAGGGTGAGCAACTCACGGGCGGCCTTACGGATCCTGGCCAGCGTGTACTTGACCCTCCAGACCTCACGCTTGTTCCTCAGACCATATTCACCGATGATCTTCAACTCCTGGTCGAGACGCGCCTTTTCGAAGGGACGACGGGGCGTCACGTACGTCTTTGAGAAGACTGACGGCACACGGTTGTTCACCATGATGGCGAGCTATCGATTTATAAGATGATTAATAACACAACACTATATAGACCGGTGGAATTATAGGTTAAAACTTAAAACACTATTGAGAGAAGGCACTTCTTAAATAAATATGTATTACATGTTAATTCATTTAGATTCACAGCTTAACACTTCAAACTCGAACTTAATTTGGTGATACTACAGTATGTAAAATTAATCTATTTCCATCGGGCTAAATTCCTTACTATAAATAAATCACAAATTATAATAATTGACACGGACACTTTATAATTGTAAATACAGTATTATTTTCCGAAAGAAATTCAAATTCGCACCTTTTTTGATTATTTATACTAATAACTATATCACAACGCACCTGCACACAACACGGCTCGCCGAAAAAGAGGTTATGAGAAGGTCTGTCACTTTGACAGTCAAATAACTCGTCGACAGCTGTCAAGGGGCAAGTCCAGAGACTATAAAAGTCATTACAGTTTATAGATATTGTACTTCAGTTGTTTTATTATCTGTATTGATCTAATTTAACAATTTTAATCACTAGCATAGGTAGGTAATTTCTTATTTACATAGTAGACTTTTTACACCATAAAAGTTTCCATGTAATTATAATTTAAATACGTTATTGTATTGTAGAACAGTAAAAACAACTTACTTTGTTTTTACTGTTCTGTCTGTGATCGTTACCGTTGGATATGAAACGGCAAACTAGCACATTCTCGAACCTTCGCAGAAGTAAAAAATAAGGTATTCGAGTATATCCGAGTAATAATCCGGAATAATATCTGTCGGTTTCCAGCATTCTTACTCTTTTTATTAATCAGAAAAGTGAAATTAAACTAGAAACTATTGTCGAATTTGAAACAGCATTTTTAAATGTTCCAATTTTGTTTAAATGTATAAATACATAAAGGGGCATTCATAGATAATAGGAATACAAAGTTAATACATATAGAAATAAATTTATTTAATATTTTCTACAAATTGCATTTTTCAAATATTTACATTGCTTAAAAGTTAAAACTTTTTATATTTCAAGAAACTCCTGTACTTTTTAGGATTAAGCCCATACGCTTTCAATCTCTCATCCGATAATTTTGATAGAGGATTTTTATTATCACTAGACTTATTATTTGAAGTCTTTTTCTTATCACTATTAAATTGTTTTTTGTTTTTCTTCCTTTTCGGTGCATTATCGTCATTGAAATTAGCTTTTCTCTTTTGTCCTTGTGTTTTATTGAAAACACCAGTTTTACTTGCTTTAGTTGATTCAGAATTCACATCCTCAACTGTGAATGAATTACTTTTCTTCTTCTTTCCAAAATTAGTAGCTATAATATTTATCGATTTATCTATATTGGTTTGTGTGTTTTCGCCATTTGTTTGAATGTCAGCGTTAATTCGTTTATTTTTCTTTTTCTTTTTCCTTCTAGAATTTTCACTAATTTGACTATTTTCAACCACTTCTTTTTCATCATTAACTTGTACACTATTAGTTACTTCAGTTTTATGTGTCTTCTTCTTTTTACCTTCATTAGCTTCTATTGCACTATTATTGTGATTATCATTTGTATTGCTTGTATTTTCATCAACAACATTATTGCTATTATCTTCTGTATTTATTTCTGTCATATTTTGACTGTCTTCGTGTTTGTGTTTCTTTTTCTTATTTTTCTTTGCTTTAACTTCATTTTCTATTCCCGTATCGTTATTTTCAGGTAATTCATTTACATCTGTATTCTCTTCATCTTTGTTGTTACTAACTCCAGTTTCATCGTCGTTTTTAGTTTTATTTTTCTTCTTTTTCTTTTTCTTCTTTTTGATTGTTTCTTCAAGGGGTACAACCACTTCTGGTTCCCTAAAAATGGAAATAAAAATTATATTTACTATAAAATTTCTACTCCCATGGTCGCATTTAAATTTGGTCTACTTCTGACATGCGAAAGGTGGTTTTGTTTATGGTTAAAAATAATTATTTTAATTTTAGAATAATAAGGCATATCATATAGGATTTTTACCACAAAATTTGTAAGAGAACTAGCCTAAAATTGCGATCATTTTATATATTATCTTTGTATTGAATAAATTTATAATATTGAATAATGCAATAGTAAAATAAAACTTACTCAGGTAAATCCTTGAACAAACTCGGCAATACTTTGCGTTTGAGTCTCTCGTCAGCTGCTTTCTGTCTGTATGTATTCACTTCGCTCTTTTCTATATTTTCTGGGCGATATTTTACTATTTTCTTCAAAGGCACCCATTGAGTTAGTTCCTTGTCATCAGCTAGGAGAATCTGAAAACATTTTATCAATACATTTTAGCAAAAGTTTTCGAAGTAAGAATTAACAATTATTTATCTTCAAATTTTATGGAGAATACAAAGTTAAAAGTCCATTACAACTTAAAAAAATGAGGTTTTCAATTTGACTGTATTTTTTTGAGTTTGTTTCCTGTGACTTTTTGACAGAGTGAATCAATTTTGATATTTCTTTTTTTACTTGAAAGCTGGTGCCTTCCATCTAGTTCTAAAAACTAAAGGTAGTTTAGGATTTTGTTAAATATAATTTTTATGATGGGTATAATATTACAGAATTTCATTTTTCAAATTCTTTAAAAACCACTCCAAAATATATCTTACCTCCTCTATACTAAGTCCATAGTCGTTCGGCACAACCTCCCTATACTTGAACCTGGTCGGCAAGTCTCCGCCGATCACATCTTCACAATCCATCTTATAATACTCTTCCATGAATTCACTGTATGTTTTTTCAACATCTGGCACAAATTTTGGTTTATCTTCCGCTAAAATTTCAGCAAGTTTGGACTTTCTTTTACGGTTTCTGCGTTTCTTGCCCACGCTTCTTTTTAATTCCTCTACTAGATTCTCTTTTGCCTTTTTGGGATCGTAGTCTGCGTCCATCTGTGGAGAAATAAAACAATGTGGAATAACGTGAAATTTATGTTTTTTTTTTTTTCAATCTACATAAGTAACTAATAACATAGTAATAAATCAGTGTATTTTTTTATTTAAAACACTTGTAAGTTCTTGTTATATCTATAAATGGACTTTTAAAATTTCCTCTGCACGAAGTTACTACATTCTTTAATATTCATTGATAAATTTAGCTTACATTAAAATCTTCATCTTCACAATGAGGTCCTTCCTCATTATCAACATTTTGCTTCTCACTCTCATAGTTATCCCAATTTTCTGAAAAAATCGTGCAATTTTAAATTTAAGCCATAAAAGCATATGAATAATCGAAATATTTTAGTTTTCTATTATGACGCAGGATTCAAACTCAAATTCGCCAAAAATAATGCTACTAACGGTTACATAAAATTTCTAAATACCCACTTTGACTGGTTTTTATCACAACATATGGCCTCATATAACATAAATTATACCTCTCTATAACTAATTTACCAATTTCCAGTTCTTCATCGAGATCAGGGAAGACGGGTTTCTCATCATCAGCCTGGCCATAGAACTGTTCATCAAATAGCTGCTTCATTCGTTTGTCGTGCTCGTCGGGATCAAAGTCACCTTCTATATCTTGTTCCTGTGGACAATTATTCAATATTATTGATTTATTAAATAAAATAATAATTGTGATCTGTTTTTCATGTGCTGTTTGTATTTTTCATAGTTTTAAAACCGACATGATGTTAATATTAAGTATCAATCTAAGAATACATATATAATCCGACATAGAAGCAGTATATGCGAGGAAACCAGCAGTTAAAGCTGTTTCTCGTTACCAACATAAACATTCTACACACACACACAAACATATTTATTTATTTATTTTATTTTATTCATAAAAGGTACCTTACAGCTGTTGATAAGATAAATTATACTAATTACATATAAAAACGCCAATTACAAGGCACACCGATAATAGTAAAATTGTGTGACAAAAAACGGCAAACTACAAAGGTACAATAATTGTTTTCATATAGTAACAGACTAATTCACGAACTCTGTAGTGAGACAAAGATAGAATTAGTGCCGACTAAAAGCAACCCGGCTAATTAGCTGACTTCAAAGGGAACGTGTTTTTACGCGTATGTCGCTTCTACCTCAATTTATATATGTATTCTAAGGTATCAATATTATTATCTATAATAATTTTGTGAAATTCATTTCCTATTATATTAGATTTGGTAAAAACTAATTTTAACAAATTAAATAAACTAGCTATTATCATAGGAAACCGCTTTTACATAATCAACATGCTTTATTCACAAGTAAAATTGCTTTACACTCAAAACATACCTCAAAAGCAAGATCCTCATTGCCGGTAACCTCCTTGATCTTAGCGATCTTTTCCTGTATCTCTTTCAGTTTGAGCGCCTTCATCCTCGCGATCTCTTCCATTTTCTTCTTCTTCTCTTGTTCTTTCCTCTCTCGTATTTCCGCTCGCTTGCGTGAGCGCCGGTCGTCTTTAGGACGTATGTAGTTCATTGTACGGGGGTAGCGTTTTAGCTAGAAATATTAAATATAAATAAATATATATTTCAGGACAATTTTCACACACGGCACGAGCGATCTGATCCCATACTAAGCTTTCGCTTGTGTTATGGAAACCAGATGGCTGATAAACATACATATATAATTTTAAATAAATAATAATATAGATAATTAACACCTAGACACAGAGCAAACATCTATGTTCATCACACAAATATTTGCCCCGGGTGGGAATCGAACCCATAACCAGTGGCTTGAAAGGCAGGGTCACTACCAACCAAGCCAACCGGCCAGTCATTATTTCATGCATTATACATTATAATTTTATATTGTAATTAAAAAATAAGCAGTTAGAGACAGTTATGGATCCATTTTTTACGGAGTTCTGTCAAATAAATGAATAATCCTACTACTTAATGAGAAATCACTACAATTATACATCAAAGTCCTCCGCCGCGTCTGTTTGTGATGAACTCAAAAATGAATGCACCGATTTTAAACTGTGTGAGCGAAGTCGCGGACAACAAGATAAACTTAAAAACTGCTGTGGTGATTTTAAATATTTTAATCCATGTGAGTGGATGAGTAAGAAAAATAATGTATTCAAAGAAATATTATGGTTAAGTCTAACTTTAGAAGAAATATTTTTATTTCCTGTTTATGTTATAATTGTCTTTCTGTTATATTATGATTATTTATTCTCTTATTGCTTTTCATCAAGAATAATAAAACATTAATGTTACTAACATATTCCTCATCTGGTTCTTCAAAGCGGAAGTTATAAGCCCGTTCAAATTTCCCCTGCTCCTCAACCGTCTTCTCATCAGCTTCCAAGTCCTCATCATCTCTTACTTTCTCTTCTGGCACTGCTTCATCATCATCATCCAAGTATCTAAAATTTTGAAACTAATATTATACATGGGAAAGTTTCTATGAATGTATGGATGTTTTGTAACTATTTCACGTCAATTTAAAAAAACTGTGTATTTATATCTATACTAATATTATAAAGCTGAAGAGTTTGTTTGTTTGTTTGTTTGAACGCACTAATCTCGGGAACTACTGGTCCGATTTGAAAAATTCTTTCGGTGTTAGGTAGCCCATTTATCGATTTATCGAGGAAGGTTATAGGCAGGTTATCATCACGCTACGACCAACAGGGGTGGAGCCACGGGGGTGAAACCGCGCGGAGCAGCTAGTAACTATATATACTTGGCAGTGATGTAGCTTATATACCAGAATAACACATAAGTGAGTTCATGAAAATAAAAAATAGCATATGTGCCGAGCACATGTCTCAGAAGTGAAATTTCTTTAGCAAGATTTGAAAATACCAAAATCGTCGCTTTACTCTATGACGTAACGGTATTGCCATGATGTGACCTTGAAATTTTACTCTCAATGCGCCTAAAGAAGTGTCACTTCAAAAAGACTACAAGTAAATGTATTAACAAAAAGAATATACAATATTCACCTTTTATTCAATATATAGTCCCTCAGAAACGCCTCTCCGTCATTCAGCGTAGGATCCGACCACAAGGACTTGAGTGGAGCCAAGTCTTTCTCTACTTCATCATCTATATGCTCAGTTTTGCCAGTTAGGAAATCTTTTAGTTTCCCATCCTGTTAGTATTAATGAAATTTTTATTTATCTATGAAACCAATAATAAGAATAGGTATATAATTACAATATCAAACCTTTATTCATTCGATTAGACTTCTTATATAAGCACTTTTGAATCTTCATGACATATTTTAACATTTACCACCAATTCGGAAAACAGTATATAAGGAGAAGAACCGACATGAAACTTCATAGTTGCTCTTATAAACATAAAGGTCTTTTGGAAGGCAAGAAACTAAAATCGGGCTATGTCCATGAATTTGGATTATTTGTAGTATGTGATATTTAAGAAAATACAACAAAGAAATTTTTTTTAACCTTTTTGTAAAAAACCCTTCTTTTTAAATTAATTTGAAAATGTTTTTATTTCTTTAATATAATCGACAATATATAGTAAAAATAATAATACCTCAGGTTTTGTATCTTTCTTTACCGGTTCATCAATTTCAGCTTTCTTTTCAATACTGAATATGTTGGGTCCATCGTCATCATCATCATCACTGTCAGCAAATGTTACTTTTTTCACTTCCTCTTTCTTTTCTAAAATCATATGATTTGTATGTATTATTATTAAATAAATAAACAAAATTATATTGTATGAGATAGATGTACATATCACAAAATAAATTATTTATTAGATGACTGACTGAAGACACTTAAAATATTACATGCACAATGTTTATTAAACTATTATACTACGTCAAAAAACTCACGTTAATAAATTCCCATATGATAAATAGAACAAAAAGGCTTTTCTTAGGGAAAAGTCTATTCTACAGAAGAAAAGCATAAAATAAAATAAAGAATTCATACCCTTTTCCTTCTCTACTTTCTCATCAAAGAACTTATAATTCGGGTCGTATATTCTAGGATCCTTAGTTTTTAATAGAGATAATGTTTTAAGAAATTGAACCTCAACTTCTTCGTTTATTTCTGGCGGTTCATCGCTTTCATCTTCGCTATCTGATTCCGATCCATTTGAATCTAAGGATTTTGATCCATACTTCTGTTCCACTGAAATTAATAAATGAATTATATTAATTTATTTTTATTATATGAACTTATCTTATTAAAAAGAAAATTTTATATTTACGTTTGTGTAGCTCCTCCTTTTCGCGCCACCTATCGTATTTCTTTGCATATTCATTTTCTGTTTTTAAACTAACTTCTTCCTCTTCAGAATCCTCATCAAATAATTTCTTTTTAGTCATTTTTTATACGATAAATGTTGAAATTATTTTTGATCACACTTGAATCCACTTTCATTCCACATGGTATTCCAAATGTTGTCACTGTCAATTGTCATCACAGGTTGACACAGAAAGTCATAACAAAGTATTAGTGCGTTCATCAAAATAATCCGTTCATGTTATAAAATAAAGGATTATGATTAAGAGTGAAATTGAAGTAGGTTAATTATTTTCTACGATATTGGACACTTTTTTTTAATCAATGATTGATGATTGTCCCGCAGATTATGTTGACAATGGAACAGAAGTAAATAAAAAAAATCTGGGTTTAATAATGACAGATTGAAATGCTTGAATTCGAGTCTGTGGCAATGTCATATAAAAAAAAAAATTCTAACCTAGAATTTAAAAACCGGCTGACAGCAGTCAGCAATAATAATTGTTTACAACCGCTAGGAGTACTAGTGTTCTGTGATTGTTTACCAAACATTCTATTAAAAAGAAAAATATTGATGTTCTTGTAAATAATTAGCTTAAAGATTAATACAATTTAATTATGACGACAAATCCACGTAAAGGCACGGATCCGGTGCCTATGGAAGAAAGTGATCAACTCACTATTCGACCACTGTAAATAAATTTTATTTATTTTCGATGTTCTGATTTCAAATTATTGAATTCCATCGTATTGAAATAATGAAACTTTAAACATACTACTGTTACTACCGTTTTTACTTCGTAGTTAATTACGAAATAAAAACAGTTCTTGTTTTTTTACAAGTTAAGGCTCTTTGTGTTATTTCAGTGGTGCTGGCCAGGAAGTCGGTCGATCATGTATAATGCTTGAATTTAAGGGCAAGAAAATCATGGTAAGTAAATTTCTTTTCACAAATTTAATTCAATTTATGTTTTTGTTGTACTAAAATACTAATATTTTGTATAATTTTAGTTGGATTGCGGTATTCACCCTGGCTTATCGGGAATGGATGCTTTACCATTCGTGGATTTAATTGAAGCTGATGAGGTGGATTTGCTTCTTATTTCACAGTAAGTAAAAAAAAAAAAAAATATCTTTCATTTAGGTACACTCTAATTTTCCAAAAATTACTTTAATTTATAGGTAATTCATCTCTCATTTATGCTTATGCTGCCCAAATTTTACATAATTTTCCATGTATTGTGTTTTTTTAAACTGAAATATATTCACATGATGTTTAATCTTGAAAAAATAAAGTGTTTAAAATATTTCTAGAACAACATATTTAAAATAATTCTTATCACATTATATCTTTTTCAGTTTTCATTTAGACCACAGTGGAGCACTACCATGGTTTCTAACAAAGACATCATTCAAAGGCCGAGTGTTTATGACGCATGCAACAAAAGCCATTTATAGGTGGCTTGTCTCCGATTATATTAAAGTCAGGTAATGTAGAAGATTCATCATTTGTAATTAAAGTTATTAAAGTAATTAAATTGATCTTATAATTTATTGAACTCATCTTTCTGTCTGTTACTATTTCTTGACAACTAATCTATACTTAATATTATAAAGCTGAAGAGTTTGTTTGTTTGAAATCTCAGGAACTACTGGTCTGATTTGAAAAATTATTTCGGTGTTAGATAGCCCTTTTATCGAGGAAGGCTATATATCATCACCCTAAGACCAACAGGAACAGAGCAATGCGGGTGAAATCACGAGGCACAGCTAGTATTAAATATTACTTCAATTATTACAATATTGTATTGATTTAATGCGGCTTTAGTTGAATTTTATATTTAATAGCATTCATGTAATTTTAATAAAAAAAATGTGTTACCTGCAAGAAATTGCAGGCATGCTGCATTTACAAAGGGTTGAAAACAAAAAAGTTTTTCTGTTAATGGTTCTAATTAGACTTCTAGAGGCTCTTTTAAATCGTAACATAGTGATAGCACAGTATTACAATATTATTTCTTACAGTAAGGAAACGCCTTTGATGTCGCGCGATACCGCCGCCAGCGTAGGTACTTACGCTGCCACACGAAAATACGCTAGGGTTGCAACAAATGGAAAATAAAACAATTGTGATTATTAATATTATGATGAAATCATTTATTCATATGTACATTCAAAATAATTGCGATTATTAAATCTGATGTAATTATTTGTTCATAAATATATAATTACAGATATTGCACTGCTAAATATTATTTACGTGGACACTTTATTTTTGGATGTTCCTAATTGTATATTATAACATTTAACTAAGTAATGCATTCGCATTGGGA
>CAJQZM010040617.1:0-84593 GCA_907164665.1 Colias nastes | reverse complement strand
CGGTCACATGCCTTGTCCCTCCCTTTGTGTAGAACCTTCATCAACCTCCGTATAATTTGTTATTCAAATCCTTTAAGCCGTTTTGGGGTGGCGCACTCACATACTTACGTATGTAACTTTCCTTATTTATTCCGGTGACTTAAATAGCTTCTTTGTTTCTGTTTAAATTTGTTACAAGGTAGATTTATTCAAAGTAGTTCATTGTAATTGAATGAAATCTTTGTATTATTTAATAAAAAAAAATACAAAATTAAATTTTAAAACAATTAATATTATATTTGATTTAAGACTGCAAATTTTTCCGTAACCGCATAATAAATTAGAAATAAGACAGATTAATCAAAACACAGTTGAAAAAAATACCGACTTCTTTACAAGGTTACTGAACTTCAAAGTCAGTATATTTAAGTTAAGACGATCTCGCAGATTGCTTATCTCTTACTAATGAAGGGAACTTTTAAATTTTCCCTGTACGACATACTTTTTAACATCGCTTGGCGGAATTGTTAGAGGTTTTTTTATTGGCTGATATGTTTTACATACGTTTTGCCTGTACACTAAGACGTAAATGTAAATGACAGGGCCACGGATGCTGTGTAGAAGCTGTACATATAGAGTTTTTCCGCAAACCCGTTAGGAGCAGCCTATCACTGAGCCAAAAATGCATACCTAGAGCGGGGCAGTTTGCCAGCTCTACCCTCATGGGCAATTAATAGGCCTACTAAGTGGGATTCACTACATAATATAAAATAAAATAATTGTCGCTGTCTGTTCGTCCCTATATACCTATGCTTAAATCTTTAAAAGTGCGAAATGGAGTATGATGCGTTTTTTTTCATAGATAGAGTAATTCTAGAGGAAGGATTTATGCAAAGCCGCGTACAAAAAGCTACTATATTCATATTGCACTTTTCGTTTGTTAAATCGTAAAATAACTATTCAAAGTCGATCTTTCTTCTCGTAATAAATTCAATTAAAATAATAATATTTAAGCAAAGATCAAGCATCATACTTAATGTCATTTTTGTAATTAATAGCCCACGAATGACGTGGACTAATAAATTACTGTTTCCCATACTAAGTAATTACTTTAGTTCCTCAAGTAAGTATGTCGTCAAAGTTAAGACGGGATTAGACCGACAATTTCGAGCTTATAAATGATTAAAATATTATGGTGTAGTTATCGCAATTTAATCGCTTGGAATATAAATAATATATCATAATACACATAATTAATAATTTTAGTGTTTAAGTGTTTATATTTGTTTGTACGACTTATCTTTAAACGGCATTTCATTCGCAGATAGAGTAACTTATAAAGAAGAGTACCTACCTATATTTTATCACCCATATAATAATCTAATATATTATGTATTATCATAATATTTTGCTTTGATGATAATTGTGAGATCGTGGTTCTTTGTTAAAAAACTGTTTACTAGCAATAAATAATATTATTCTACTATATTCAATAAGAAAACACGAGAAGTTCGTTTAAAATATTTTACTAATGAGCTTTAAGTTTTTATTAGTAGGAACTTTTACTGATTCGTAACACAATAATGTTCGATTAAATGTCAACGGAAACTTCCAGAAGCTTGCGATAAAATAATGATGTCAAACGCTTAATAAAATATACCCAAGTAATTACTTAATTAGCAAGTGATGTGTAGTGTGTACCATTAATTCTCGAGTCCCGACTTGCCAGTTGCCTCGTGCGATATTTTTTTACGAGTAATTACACGTACGTAATTGGAAAAATCTATTTAATTAGTCTCATAAAAGCCGTAATCGTTATTTAAGCCCCACCTATTAAAGCATAGTTTATTACAACGCCATCTAGCGGAGGGCGCATGAACTACTTGAGAATGTAGGTTCTATGTAACGGAGGTTATTGTACGCGGCTTCGCTTGACGTGAAAGGTTCTGTTCTAAGTTTTGACAGATATGTTGTAAGCTTGAATTACTTATAAAATTTCTAATATTATGGAATTTACTGCGGCTGCAGAATACGTTACCACTTATTATGCTTAACTATTACTTACATATTTTCGCATAATAAGTGATGGTAGGGTTTCCATTTGAATTAATAGAGGAGTATCTAAGTAATTAGTGCTAACTTACTATTAGCTAGTAATAAAAAAAGTAAAATACAAGTATCCAGTCTGATTCTTCTAAAGTCTATTGTAATTTATATTCATGTGTGTAAAGATTTACTCAACAAAATTCAAAATAAATCCTTAAGCTTACAAGATTTGCGTTTTTTTATTAAGTTTATTTATTTGTAGCTTTATGCTTTTTTACATCAACAAAGGAAAATGTTTCTATTCCATTACAAGGTATTATTTTCTTAGGTTGTGCTACCTCATAAGTTCCTGTACGGTAAACTAATTTAAATGTTTCTGTTCTTAAACCACCATTTTTAATGCTATCTAATAGTTTCTCCTTTATCCTCAAAGAAAATCGACAGATATAATATGCGTATTCCATGCATCTATAGTTATGTTTACATACTCGTTCTGTAAAAATATGCGCATGGAAAATTCTAGTATGAGGTATAAATCAATACATAAGAGTTCCCACTCAGGGTTGACACTTTGACAACAAATGTGTCAAGTGCACTTATTCGACGAACAGATCGATAATCTTTTTATTGTCTGTATATAGTAGTCTTTAGTAGTACGATACATAAGCATTGGGAGCAGAGCTAATGATTGCATAGGTACTTTGACATATCTTGACCTATGTTTAACAGTCTTTTGGCTGATTAGAGACACCTTGTCAAAGCTAGCTTGATGGTAAGCATCCACGACCGCCCAAGAACATTTGTGGTAGAATCGCCTCGCGTAAAAGCGAAATTGATGCCAGCTTATTAGGATAGAGGGGATAAAGAAAAGGACTGAGAAGGTTTGGGAAAGGCTAGGAGCCTCTGCCACCAACACTCGTCTAACGAAACTATCACACATATCATGACGATCAACTGTGGTTGTGTGGTCCTTTTTGTTGCGAGGTGATTAAAGTAGCAAAAGTATGCTCGACTCTCACAAAAAAATTATGATCTTTGTAAGACTGTTAAAAATAGTTATAGTAAGTAGTTATACTAGGGTAGCAAATATTATGTATCGTAAGCACATTTGTGAATTTTTGTATGTATTATATTATAGTATGTACCTATGCTCCCGTTAAAACCGGTTTTTCGTTTCAACGATACAAAGTAGAATTAATTAACAGGGGTTTTATTCCATATTGGTTATAAAGTTAGAACTACATGTAGTACATATTATAAATGGAATAATACTACATCTTATACCAAGATTTATTTGTTGTTGTAATTACTTATTCCGTCCTCGTTTCTCCTTTCTATTAGAACTTGAAAAGTGGCCTGCTTTATAATTCAAAATGTGTTTTGGTGTTATTTTCAAGTATATTCGACTTTAAAGTAAAATATATTTGATAATAATGTTTAACAGAATACTAGAAACTAATTCTAACATAATAAAGGCAGAGTCAATAAGCATGATTCGTGGAAAACTTAATCTTAATATTAAGGACATATTGCTTTCATAATCACATGAATAAATAGAGACTGAAGAAAAAAGATAGGTAAATACATTGATCATAATTATCCCTAAGGACTTGGTTGTTGGCACGTGCTTCTCGAGGAAAATTTGTTTCCATGCTGTTATAGAGTGACTAACGACTTTTAATCTAGATTGAAATTAATTATAATTCATCATACAGTAATCAAAAATTTCGAAGAAATCAATAGAGAGACTTAATGATACATTAAAAGATGATAATTCTTATTTGGAGAGTCTAAAAATGATGTTGAAGGTAAACTCGTTTATGGTGAACATTATAGGCCAAAAAGACTTAAGATGATGATAAAGTAGAGCCTCTTTGAATTAGTCATTAAAATATCGAAATTCCTTTCACAAACAAAAACCATAGAGCTCAGCAAGTTTATTGGGTCGAAAAAGCGATCAGCCTCGATCGAGTAAATGGCGGTACACACACCTCGGACTCTAACTTGACCGAGCTGCTTCACGCAGCAATTGCTTCGCGAGGCTACTTGCTCTGTGTGGACCCAGCTATTAAATATCGATTAATTAGAGCATGACGGTTCACTTGTGAACCACGTGTTTGATTTGGCGTGCCCTTGTTGTTGACACTTTGTCAATATATTTGGCAGCATGGAAACTGCGCGGTTTTATGAAACATTAATTTTTATTTGCAGGGTTGAATAGCCTAGAAGCATTGGGGAAAAGGATAAGGTTTACTTGTGTAAATATTTGGAAATAATAAAACTGCGTAGTTACTTATTATAAAATGACTTTATTTAAAATTTTCAACGAAAGATACAGATTATAATTATTTAATACAGCTTATTTAAATACATGGTCTACTTAAGTAGGTACCCATGATATTATTATACATATTATAAAATAAAGAAAATAAAATAATGGTGACCAATGATTATTCACCAACTAATTATAGTCAGTCGATGTATTATAATATACAAAGCTACACTACCACTACTACACGAGAAACGACATTATAAACATTAATTCTTCATGCTCTGGTTGAGAAATTTGAAAATATAGTTAAACCTAGGTTTTTCATAGAATTTTCAAAGGTAAAATGTGCCGCAGTAAATGAAATAGGTTATAAGGAATTAGAATTCTGTTCGTACGAATCAATTGATCTAATTACCTACTTAGTAGCACTGGCTTATTTTCACAAGATGTTGGTTGTGTAGGGCTGATTTAATTAAATATAAGAGCAAGGGGAAAAGTATTTAATTTATTGTTAGTTTTACTTCTTTGTCGAACTAGATACTTTGTTGGAAGTTTTAGGTCAATAACCACATGAAACATACCTGGAGACTTAATATGACAATCAAACAATAATTTAAATGTGGGTGTACTATATTCTAACTAATCTTTTTCTTTAAACAATATCTGTGACGCTCGGTTTTTTACGAAGCCGAAACTAATTTTATATCTTACCTTATTTCGTCCACTAATCTTCTGTCAAATTTGCTGCGCTGGGTCTACATAAAATATTATAATAAAATAACAGTATTTTCCTCATCTTTTAACAGTGTTATATTTGAGACGAATGCAGCACGTGTGTGGGGTCAGAATAGGGCTGTCAATTTTTATTTCGTATAAAATATGTAGTCAGTATTATTGATTAAAGTGAGTAGGAAAACGAATATAAATGTGTAGGTATTGAATAAAGTGTTATTTCCTTGTTTCATTATTATTAATCAAATGGTTTTTTTTGAAGTGAAACTTCTTTAGGCGCGTTGAGAGTAAAATTTCAAGGTCACGTCATGGCAATACCGTCATGTCCTGGAGTAAGGCGACGATTTTGGTATCTTTGAATCTTGCCAAAGAAGTTTCACTTCTGACACGTGTACTCGGCACACACGCTCTTTTTTTTCATCAAATAACTTTTTTAAGATAACTATGAATCTATTTATGTACGAATGACACAAATTATCTTTAAAAATATGCGAATAGAAAAGTGAGGTAGGATCGTGATAAGGGATTTTCAAATACTTTTCTAGAATAATAGGGATCAAGTCCCAAATATTCGTGAGGAGAAATTTCATAACTAGCCCGTCCGCGTCGGCGGTATCACATACGCTTATCAGATGCGAGACCTTTCACCTAAGGATACGGTCAAGTGATAAAAATAATGTTGAATCATGTCATAATATACTAGTACCTACCGTTGGTTATGGCTCTCAACGGATGAGTCCGGATCAAAACTAAAGAAAAGATAGCATATATTCAATATTCATCCAGTTATGTTTTTTGAGTTTCTCCTTAAGTATACTCCTATTCTCCTTAAGTATTAAGTATACATACAAAAATCAAATCTTTATTCTCTATAATATCTTTTCGCCCGCAGTTTTACCTATTTTGACTGAAACTTACAAAATTATATACTTAAATCTTCCTCAAGAACCACTCTATCTAATGAAGTTTTAATTATACTAGTAATAAGAAATTTCGCTTATGTTAGCCCATTAAGTTAAAAAAAAGTCTAATCTATACTAATATTATAAAGAGGAAAGGTTTGTATGTATGTAAGTATGGTTTTCACGCATATACTACTGAACCGATTATAATGAAATTTAGCACCACACATATGGAGGGTAACTTGGATTAACACATAGGATAGGTTTTATCCCGGAAATCCCACGGGAACGGGAACTATGCGGGTTTTTCTTTGAAAACGCGGGCGATGACGCGGGCGAAAAGCTAGTCTCTAATATTTTAAACGTATTTTTTCACGCATCTAGTAATAGTCTAGCCTAGTAATAGTAAAAAACTCACAATAGTAATTATTGATTGGCAACCCTACATTGAATTGTCGATAGAACGTGTACTATGCTTTGAAAGCATATTAGTAAGGCTTCATTTGGACAAATTGTGTGTGATTTAATTACTAGCTCTTGCGGGCAAATACAGTTTTATATTTGTATGTAACAGAATTGAATAGTGGTCACTATACGTAAAAGGTTTCTTTTTAGGAATGCATTTTTGTTAAGTTTATAAAAGTTGGTTTTTACTTTTTTGTCGTAGGCTATTTTATAACTAATTGCAAACCTAAACTAAATTAATGACTTTATGAGACAAATTTAATTGCTGTACAAATTATTTATTGCACCATATTATATTATTACATTTAAAATTATTAATCTTACATTTATTTCAATTATAATAGGCAATTATAGAGAACTGCCATATAGAGCATCTACAACGCGTCAAAATAAAGTTTATTTCAATATTTACCACATTTTAATTTTATATTCCAGAAAAACAAAAGGTGAATATAAATCAATCCCTATCAAGACAACAAGAGGGCAAAATAACACAAAATATCTTTTTCGGCAAAACTCTATCTAATTTCAAAGTTAAATTGCGTTTGAACTCTATACTTTTGCTTCCAATGTGCGAATCTTTAAAACATAAGATTCTTTTGAGTTAAAGGGGAAATATATTCGTCCAATACTTTATTTTAAAAGTCTATAATGTTATTTCGGCATCTTTTCCAGCTGTATAGGAATCTCATATAATATCTACAAGCATAATGTACAAATTGATAATATATAATAGTTTTATAACACCACTTAAAATTGGAATAGGTATAGTATCTTAAAAGAAGGTATTTATTTTAATTCTACACGTGTTTAAACGGCTTTATATAAACTTTATAACGTCACTTACCAGCCTATAACCACCTATAACCATCTCATAACTTATTCAGCGGCATGGTGACATAGGTGTCAAAACGTCTAACTGCCAACACGTCTAATCCTTCCGAAACAACTTTAATAGCGGCATAAATCAAGCCAATGACAATTAAAAACAACCCCAAGTTCGCGACAGCGCTATATATCGCTTTATTTCAGCATTCACGTTCAGTAGTAGGAAAGCTGCGATAAGGAGCAGTGCCTCTCGCGAGCGCGCCGGCCGCACTTACGGAGTCGTTGCGTAGAAAAATAAAAAAACAAAACGCGCGCGTTTTTCAAAATTAGAATGTGATTTTGACACCTATAAGTTGCCAGTGTTGTCGATGGCAACCAAAAAAAAAGTAATTCGCTTGCCGTCTGTGGTAAGGATTTCGAATCGAATAAGTGTTCGCAAATTAAATTAATAGTGGCATGTGTCAATGTTTATTTTTTTTACAACGGTCACTGCTTGTTTAATTTTTTTATATATTTTCATGATCACATATTATAATATTATGTACCTATATAAAACATTAATATTACCACCCTGTTAATATTGCATGTAGATGTAGCACAAATATAGAAACTTCGTTCAGAAACCTTTCCCTCCGGTCAAGATGTGACCTTCGATTTTTGCACGTTATTTTTACGGTATTGTTGCGGTTTATATCCCGCCCTTGTTCTCACATTTATTGAAGTGAAAAACATACATTTGCGTCGAGTCAACATGAATATAGTTTTATGTCAAATTCTTGTAGATCAGCACTACGTTTAATCTTATTTCTTTCTCTTTTTCGTCTCGTATTAATAAACTACAGATTTACAGATTGTCTTTGCCTAAAAATATATCCAACATTATTTAATTAAATTATGTTTTTGGAACATTATTTTAATACTATAATATGAGGTTGACGCCTGGAACATTCTGTACTGGACTAACTGGACGTTTCTCGATGTTAGCCAGAAGTGCTCACATCTTAACGCAAACTTTTCTTATTTTTGGTACGTTGTTATTATAAAACGGCTCAAAAAATCACTTTTAAACTTCGTAGGAGATTAAAATATGCATGCAATAGTATACTGTAAACATCTGTAACAATAAAACAGCCTCAGTAAAAAAAATACCTGAAGTCAATGCACTGGCTAAGCTGTGTAGTGTGTACATAGTATGCTATGTTTTTATAAATAAAGAGCTCTACCTCAATAGCTATAGAGATATATATCTTTTATATCTAGCTCTTTCTCTATACATTTTAAATAAGTACTTAATTTTAAATAATTGACCGTTTTGTTTTGTTGATGTAATCTATAATAATATGTAATCATGCAAAAAAGTTTTAAGGGTCCAATTCTAATCTAAATAATGTTTCGGAAGAAATCAAACGTAGCAATCAAATCAAGTCTATTCAATTATAAACAACAAATCCAAGAATTTATAAAGCCAAACAGCTGTGAGACTGAGCTCCATTACTTGAATTATATTGACTCTGAGTTCCCTCTGATTCTTACATGAATTATTAATCAAAACTTTGTAACCTCGAATTTGTGTTCGCGATTTTCTCTGTTGTTAATTTTGGGGTTTGGTTTCAATATCTTGAAAGGTAATTAACAAAAATTGTTTGAAGTGTGAGAAATATAATACTGCCACGGTTCCTTGCGTATATGTTATCTATTATTGTAGTCACATATAAGGTTCATTTTGCTTTGGGGTTTATTCTCGAATTAAATATAATATGACAGTTCCTTGCGAGTATGTTATGTACAATTTTAGATAAACAGTTCGTTTTTCTATCTTCGTTTTATTATCTTTAAGTTCTATGAAGGTAGGGATTTCGACCGGGGTGAAAATGTATATTTTTTTTAAGGAATTTAAATCTAGGAGGCATACATATAGATAGCATTTATAATAGGACAGTCTACATAATAACCTCTAGGGAGCTAACTGTAACAAAAGTTCTTAACTAATCAGTATTTGTACAGCTATTTTAAACTATCTGTGCCACGCGGTATATTATTATATAATTCCAGAAGTGTCTGTCTTGTTTGAATTTTGTGGATTATAATAATTACAGTAGGTATAGTAGTAAAGTCTTCATAAATTGATTATAGAGTCATTAAAAATATACTTTTAAATCCAGAAATTACAAAAATGTGCCAAAAATTGAACAAAATCTTCAACATTAATATTGGAAAAGTGTATATTGTACTTAAAACAACTAAATTAATAAAATTTATTGTAAATATCTTCAATGGAGTTATAGCAGCTAGATATATTAACATTTTATGAATATTATATTAATGCAACGAGATTAGATATTCGCATAATATTTACATTTTTTGATGTATATTCGATGATGCGGCGCAGTTTACAAAACCTTTTTGATGAATCTATACTAATATTATAAAGCTGAAGAGTTTGTATGTTTGTTTGTTTATTTGTTTGTTTGATTGAACGCGCTAATCTCAAGAACTACTGGTCCGATTTGAAAAATTCTTTCGGTGTTGGATAGCCCATTTATATAGAGGAAGGTTATAGGCTATATATCATCACGCTAAGACCAACACAAGCGGAGCCACGCGGGTGAAACCACTGAGCGCAGCTAGTTAATAATAATTGTAAATATATTTTGTTTACATTTCATACTGAATATTAATAGGAAATTTATAAACACTGTATTGAAATCGTATGGAATTAGCATAAAATAGTTATTTGTATACATTTACATATTAACCTGGTATGAAAATAAAAATAAAATAACTATTTGTATGCATTTACATATTACTTAAATAATAACACTTGCATGTAATATCGAGATGATACTTTTCCGAATTAGGGACATAACGAAGGGTCTTAATAAAGTTATAAAAAGCAGTAAGTGTGAAAAAATCTCATTAACATAATTTAAATAAATTTGGCTTCCGTGAGACACTCTTGACATCTTATCAATGCACAAAGTAAAGTGACCTTCTCCAAAAATATAATTATATCTTCTCTGTTTTGAAATACTAGGCTTTATATTCCGACTGCACTTAACAACCAATGGTGAAACACAAATCCATTTCAAATGGCTCTAAGAAACTAATTTACTTTTACACTTGATAAGTAAATATTATATCTACAAGACAAAACTTTTAAAGCAATTAATATAATCGCTCATATAGAAATTTATAGATTTTACGTAGGTAATAACGTATCTAAGTACATAACAAGTTTGAATGTAATGCTAACAGAATAAAGAAATTTCTACATACATAGATACTAATTATACTTTTTTATATATTAGTATTTCAATTTGTTATCTTTTCATTTTATAAAATGAGAATCCCAAGTGTTCCATGGCTACTGAAACCCAGCAATGCGTACGAAATCATTATACCGTTCCTACTTACATAAAGCCTCCTTTTTCTAACTGCCACAATGTACGTCGTATTTTAAATTACAAGAATGAAAAATGTAATTAATCTACGAGTTTAGGAATATCAGGTAATAATAGGGTCAAAATAGAATTATTTGTAGCGAACATAATTAGGAAATCTCTCCGGGCGTAATATTTAATTACATTATTTTCCAACCATCTTCATTAAGAGTTTAAAAATTAACATCCTTTCGTTACTAATTTGCACGAAAATTCGCTTTTTAATTCTTTTCCACGCTTTTAAAAGATAAATTAACAAACAAATGGTGCTTGAATGACGTAGCCAGGAAAACCTTTTCCAAGTGAAATGTTGAAGGATCTGTAAGTATTTTTCATGTTTCCTGATCTTACCTTTAACCTTTTTCTTAACAATAAGAAATTTATACAGTCTAAAAAATAATGAATAATAGTTAATTTGAGGGAGGTTCAGAAGGCTAATTTCAAAAATTTAATAGATTTTTATTAATTACAATAAACGCAAACAAAACGTAGTCAGTGTTATGAAAATATAAACCACTAAAGCGGCTACATAAACCAGATCAAGTTTAATTAAAATTAGCAAAGCCAATAAATTCATAAACCTTAAGGCCAGAGTTTAAAGAGATCTTTCCACAATCGTAATCTCTTGTACCAGGAAGTAATACCACTTGCAATTCCAATTAAATATGAGACCAAGACTGTTATAAGACATTGCAGATGTAGCCAAAGCCTCCTTGATACAGTGGTTAACGTTTGAGCGCTAACCGAGGGATCCTGGGTTCGATTCCTGGTGGGGATAAAAAATTCTGTCTAGCAGGACATAGAAGGTTGATCACTTACTTGTCCGTCAGAAAAATCGATTAGTTAAACAGATGTATAGTGCATGTGCCCCATACCCCACTAGGGGCCACGGGAATTCACACTTTTCACGGGCAGATTATGGGAATACCTTTTTCAGACAAATTATATTGTATGTGTATGAAATAAATAATAATTCATTTTTACAAATCCGAGACGACTAATGGAAACTGCAGAACGTAGCAAATTTCAGTTATTGCTCCTTGTGCTGTCTAATTGTGGTCATCAAGAATCGTACATTTGTCAAATTGTACAAATAGTGCGGTTGAATTGTTGTACGAAAACACACCGGCCTCGGCGTCTAACGTCTTTAGTGTCTGTAAAAGATAAAAGTGGGTATTTGAAGGTTTACGAAATATAGGGTGTGATAGTTGTTTTTTTTAATTAGAAAAAAAAATTAATCAAGTGGCAAGATAAACCAACTATCTATTTCTTAGTGAGGATGAAGTTTATTTTAACAGGAAAGGTTTTTTGAAGACAGGGCGGAATCTTTGTATTTATGGACCAAGTTTCATAAACAAACTTTTTTATATTTAGGGGCACGTAAACGTAACTATAAGAGATCCTACAGCTATATACTATTTATCTTACAAAATTATGTATTTCTCATTGTTTTTCTAACGATTATTTCTTTAAATGCCCATAATAGCATAATACTTCAGAAATTGTCTTCCAGCTTCAGAGGTCTTAAGCTCTCATTAAATTAGGTGAAGCATAAACATTTATCCTTGGATATTCTATTTTACACCTAAAAACAGTTTGTCTGTACAGCTTTAGCTGAAATCCATTAATCAGACAGTTTACACAAGGCTAAGGACACTTCTTGTGTATTTTGGAATAAAATGTACGACAATTTTTTTCTCAAAAAATAAAAAGCTATAAAATATGTACTTCAAGAAAACTTTTTTAATCAAAAATAGATTGGGATGAGTCTTTATTCTAATAATATTTTGTCGTAAACTATTTCATTTCACCAAAAACAACAATAATTGGGTCATGATAAAGTTTTGATTCATGAACATAATATATAATATAAACAACTTGTTACGAACAATATAAATGAGATAATATTTCTGTTGATAAATTAATGATTAATCCATCACAATCGAAACAAATAATAAATTGTAGTTTTAGTACTTTATTTAACAATTTAAAAATCTCTTAAAAAAATCAGTCATTTGATAAAATTATTTGTATAAAAAAGAAAGTTCACTAATAAGTTTTATTTTCTACTTCAAATCGTAAATAAAAAGATCCCGCCTAAGCTTTTTTATCAAGGATCTAGCAACTAGCAAGGCTTTGCTTCTAATGCCACAGGCTCCGACCATTTGTCTCTTAAGCTTCAGTTTTTTAACCGACTTCAAAAAAAGGAGGAGGTTATCAATTCGGCCGGTATTTTTTTCTTATAAACCACTTATATACCTACTTCAAAAAATTCAATTCACTTTAATGCTGTAAGTAATTTGTAACTATTTCTTTTTTGGTCATCTTACAAGGTTGTAATTTAGATTTCTTAAATAATATAGTAGGTAAGTACTTACGCTAAAAACTGATTAGTGAAATGAACCTTTAAGGCCACACTCGGAAAAGGAAGTTACGATATCCTCATACAAAATCAAAAATGTACTTTAAGTAACTCATTTGCAGTAAGTTTCGTGGTTTAAAACATTTACAACCTCTGTGCTTTTCTAAAATAAAAGTAGAATTACTGTACTCTAATTATAATACTTGTATCTCATTTAATATAAAGGTAAATTTATTTAAAAATTAAATACTTTAAAACATTTAAGATTTTGATATCCTTTATTTAACATAGGTAGGTAGGTATAAGTTTTTTTGCCATTATCATAATAAAATTGTGTAATATCCCCGACTCCGGAACTAATAAAAAATATGCCACAACCACTCACAGCCACAAGCTACTTCATCTTTGGATAAAAAACCTATTAATTTATTTCGGATAGACATGTCATACCAAAAGTTATCAGACAAATACAAAATGTACATAAAATAACAAGATTTAATATAAACAAGAACACGTGACAGCTGAGAAGACACGTCTCAATTTGTATATTAATATTATAATGTAGATGAAATGGAAATTGAAATTATTAGTATGGATATATTGTGCATTTTAATTTGACTTGTACTTGCGTTATTTTGACTTCGTTAGTAATAAGTTTTTTTTTTTTATGGAAACCAGATTGCTGATAAACATACATATTATATAATTTTAAATAAATACTTATATAGATAATTAACACCCAGACACAGAGCAAACATCTATGTTCATCACACAAATATTTGCCCCGGGTAGGAATCGAACCCACGACCTCTGGCTTGGAAGGCAGGGCCACTACCAACCAAGCCAACCGTTCAGTCAGTTTAGTGATTATGATCTGTTGTTGAAGCTTCTTCACCTGAAAATTTAACAAGCAAATTAGTTACTGAAAATTAAATATACTTACAATATTTTTAATTAACTTAATATCTATTTTTTGTCTATACTAATATCACAATACTGAATAATTAGTTTGATTGAATACGCTAATCTCAGAAACTACTGGTCCAATTTGAAAATTTCTTGCAGTGCTAGATAGCTCATTTATTGAAGAAGGCTAAAGGCTATAATATCATCACACTATGACCAATATGAGGGGAGCAAGGTGGGTAAAGCCGCGGGGCACAGCTAGTATTTTATATATGTAATAGGTTGAATAATATTACTGTTACAAAATTAAGGCTAAATCCCATCACTGTCTAACAATTTCAAGCTATTATAATGAAGAACATAGGACAGCTGTGACTCCTGAAACACGAGTAGTAATTTTGCGGTTGTCATGGTTACTAGCATTCAAAGTTTTGGTTAAATCCAAAAATCTAATGGGAAAGTTTTAGTTAATCTAAGCGCTTATTGTTGTTTTAGTAAGGTTTTAGTTGAATATGTATGTATTCCCTTTCATTGTAAATCTAAATAAATTTACAATACGTATAAAATAGTCCGAAATCGTATTATTTTTATTACCTGAATAGAACGCGAAATTGGTTCTCAAACGAAATTTATGTCTGTTGTAATAAAAGATAAATATCAGTAATTTTCTGGGATTTGTATTAAGTAGTGAAATGTTAGCAACCTTCTATAGGTACCTATATAATATTATGATTAATATGCTGTTATAATCATATGATTTTTAACGAGTTGGCTTTTACGTTCATGTAAACATTATTCAATTATAAAATACATACTTTGATGTCATATTTTTGAACTGAAGAAAGAGATAGAGAGCCTTCTTGTTTAAATACTTACATTAAAATTTTATGGAAAATCCAGTCACTACATCAAATAGAAGCAGGCCTAGATAGAGACTTCATTTTGTTGGAGATAATGTAAACAAATTTAAATTATGTATGTAGATTTCAAAGTTGACTCTATAAAAACAAATAACAGCGATTTTCAGAAGGGTGACACGAATTATTCGCATGTTTTTGTAACCCAACTTTGTTGTCCTAACTAGCAAAAACAACGATGTTTTATATGCCTTGATAAAGGTTTTCATTTTCAGTAAGTATTATATTATTTATTTTAGTTAAAACTAAAAACTGATTACAGACATATTTATATTAAAATAATGTACGGGATTAATTCTCGATATAACCGTATCGTATTGTTTAATATATTTAATTAAACAATACGGATATTTTCAAATTACATTAAACTAGATTTCCGCCTGCGGCTTCGCCCGCGTTTTCAAAGGAAAACCCGCATAGTTCCCATTCCCGTGGGATTTCCGGGATAAAACCTATCCTATGTGTTAATCCAAGTTACCCTCTATATGTGTGCTAAATTTCATTGTAATCGGTTCACTAGTTTATGCGTGAAAACCATACATACATACATACATAATTACAAACCTTTCCTCTTTATAATATTAGTATAGATTACTAAGCTTTCGCCCACGGATCTCTATGCTGTTGTCGGTCCCTTCAACAATCAGTGTAAAAATTACAATTTGTTACTCCATGTCGAAGTGAAATAATTATAAACATTTTCGTATCTTTCGAACGTCCCCACCGTTGCTTCTTACATAAAGATTCATTTACATAATATTAATTGCATCATATTATACCATTATATTTTACAACAATCAAAGTAAGTCTGTCCAGCCTTGTAGGTTAAAAAACAATACACATAAATAGCTTGATTCAAGTTATATCTTCAAAGTAAAGTGCAAGTCCATCACCCAGATACCTAATTGCCATTTGCTTATGAACACAATGTAAAGCCAGTTTCGAATCAAAGCACTAACCCTGTCTACTTAGGAGTAAGAGCATTGATTGAACACTAAATCAGCTCTCATCTTGAAGCTATATTGGTTTGTGTGAGAAATTGTTATTATTCATTTTTAGAACAATATTATTAATAATTATTTTATCTTACGCAGTTGTTTGGGCAAGATTAGTGTTTTAAAAAGACATATAAGTATTTAAATTTAATTTATTAGATTTTTATCTCAACGTCCTATAGTGTGAACTTCAAAGAATGCAAAAGATGCTTTCACAGTTTCTTTTCACGAGAGTTTTTATTTTTCAGTACAGTAAAATTGGTAAAATACTCTCAGTAAAATTGGTCTCTACTTTTACAATTCAGACTGAATACAAACGACTTTATGGGTGTTAATGGTGTAATGTAATATTCTCTTCAAAATCATTATATTATAATACACATAATATTGTTTATCAAGTGTAGGGACACACATATGCAATATGCTGATCAAAGCTTTTTGTATATGTGTGTGTCCACATTGTTTCCCCGACGCTTTTTACTTTATAATAAATTATATTAGAGTCAGTAGCGCTTAACCGTTAGCCTAATTCATACATTTGTGAAAAGGATTAAAAGTATAAAGAAATAAGGCTTTTTTTGGAGACCTCGGACTAAGAAGTGCTACTCTACAAAGTGTTTTAAGGTATTAAGTTAGGGTTTAGTTAGTGTTTAGTCAAATGTTTTGGCGCTAATATAGTTATTATTTTTTTTACTTCTTATCCTGTACGCAAAGACCACCTTTTATACTATTTGCGTCTTTTTATATGTGTCTTAAATATCTATTTTGATGATGGTACTATAAAACTTAAATAAATAATTATCATACATAGTAATTTATTGTAAATAGTTGCTTATAATCCACATTTACATACGTAACCCAAACAGGGATCGTTGATGACAAAATGGCCGACTGTAGGCTTCGCGACAGCTGTGGGTAATGTTCTGTAATATACGGGAAAAGCGAAGATAATAAATATGTGACAATCCAAATAGTGTCTCATATCAGTAGTGATACATTAGGTTGCGTCTGGAGGTAATAATGTGCTTAAAATATAATCTGATTATCACTACATAGTATAAAACAAAGTCGCTTTCTCTGTCCCTATGTCCCTATGTTTGCTTAAATCTTTAAAACTACGCAACGGATTTTGATGCGGTTTTTTTAATAGATAGAGTGATTCAAGAGGAAGGTTTTAGTATATAATTTATTATGTTTTAGACAAAGCGGGCGAAGCCGCGGGCGGAAAGCTAGTGTGATCATAATCACCAATGTGGGTACTTACATACTACCTATAGGCGTAGTACTATTATATATTCGTGAAGATATGTGAATATTCTTCAAAATTACCCAAATACTACAAACTATTTTTTTTAAATTTATGTTACTTAAAAATTTTTGGTAGAAAACTCAATTTTTAAGGACATCTTGCATATTATTAGGTACTAGCTGCACTTCGCGGTTTCACCCGGGTGGCTCCGCTCCTGTTGGTATTAGCGTAATGATATATAGCCTATAGCCTTCCTCGATAAATGGGCTATCTGACACCGAAAGAATTTTTCAAATCGGACCAGTAGTTCCTGAGATTAGCGCGTTCAAACAAACAAACAAACTCTTGAGCTTCATAATATTATTATAGTATAGATGGGACAAGGGTATTATCATTTCGGAAAATTGTTTCAACAGTAGTGTGTAGGTAGTTGAGTTGTGATTATCTAAACATTATATAACATGTACGCTATGTCACCTATTCTGCTAGACAGAAATTGTTTTCTTATATTATAGATATCTTTCGTAAGAAATAACCCAATAGTCTCAGTGAATATCGTCATAGAAACCTTACACTATAATTGACTTACCTCTACAATTCGTCGGCTTATATCCTTCTTAAATAGTAATCCTTTTAAAATAATATTTGCTTATGACTTATAACACCAAATAAGCTTTTTGAAATATTGTTAGTAGAATTCAGTTCAGAATATTCATATAATATTTATGTCGTTATAATATCTTATTCATTCAAGCAAAATCTATAATCATTATATTACGGGAATTTCTATTTCCCTGAATCTGATAAAGATTCCATATTATTCTCAGAACTCAAGTACCTACCGTTAAAACTCGTACACCATTAATTTTGTCCCGTGTAATTACAAAGTTTACATAATTTGTTATCTCTAATTGGAGCTTCCGAGGGATATTAAGTGCATCAAGATTGGTTTAATTTAACTTATTTATTAAGCTATTGCATAGCTTCTATCGCGGGCCTTGAGCGCGGGGACCGAATCGAGAAATTCCGTAACGATAAAACCTCACGCTCCCCACTCCGACGGGCTCAGAGGTGTGGCTTGAAGGCATGCTATGCAATAGCTTTACCGCGGCAGTCCCCGAGTGCCACACGTCTTTTTTTAAATTATTTTATATTACACCGAAGAACAGACCGAATTGTAACTCTAAATATTTCTTACCACTATAAAAACAGTTGTGGTAAAGTATAGAAATCATTCAGCCTTAAATGTAATATCGTATTCAAAAATATTTAAGGTCTTTAATGTCTATAGCACAGATAATATAATACTATCCATAGTGTCACCTTCATACTTATAGCCAATCTAAAGTAACCTCTTGATCCTATTTCATTCGAAGAATAAGTTTTATTCAATCAAGTCACTCGAAATCATCTGTCTTCTAAAAACTAAACAAAATGTTTACTTCAAGTGTTTTTCGAAGGGACACATAAATTATCGAATTTGTGGATTCACAATTCAATTCAATTGAAACGTTTCTTAAACAACACCGATTCAATTAAAGTTGGCATTACAAAAGATTTTATTACTGGTTTCTGTTCATTTGAATAATAAAACATTCTGGAGGTCTGAAGGGCACATAAATAAACTGTTGTTCGAAGGTCAATGGTCTAGGAATAGATACGAAAAGACGTTTCGATTATCCATCAATTTCCAAGGGATTTATTTCTTATCTGAACATAAATTTATTGTACGTAAGCACTAGTAGGTATAGAATTTCAATCGAACGTTTTAGTTTTAAAGAAGAAAATAGTATAAAAAAACCAGTATATTATTATGATTCCTGTTTTATATTTAATGCATGGGGTATATGAGAGAATTTGTTTCTCCAAATTGTGAGTTAGTACCTTCGTACATTATACAGTATATTAAATAAATAGGTCCAGTATCTATAACGTCGAATATCGCATTTAAAAGATACGTATCCTATATCTTGAAACTGTTTATTTTATGACTTAACTTAACGTAGAAACGCGCGAGTTTACGAGCAGATCTAAAAAATATCAATTTTCTTCAGTATATCATAAAATAAAAATGTCGTGCGTAAACTTAAGAGTACTGAACATAAGAGGTAGCGGAATGGATAAGAGCGGAAAATAAAGTGACCTTACGCTTAAACAATCAAAGTAACTACTTTAAATTACTTTAAAACATTTCTTTGTCACGCAGATAAAAAGGCATATTTTTTGGTATACTGTAAAAAATTATTATAAAGGAGAATGGGCATTTTACTATGGAAGTTGGGCCTGAACACTTGAGTTGGACCAATACACATGAGTTATTGATTTTATAATAGATCATAACACATACATAACGGGAAAAATATATATAAAAAAATAATCAACCGGGTTTTTGTACAGTCACATCAAGTTTTATTTCTTTGTGTATAATATTTTTTGCAATTAATAACTGTTATAAGACAATGACAATATCTTTATGTTACTCCTATTCACTTTCACTTACAAAGACGTACTAATCTGAAGCCTTCTAATAACCGAAATACACTAATATTATGTTTTGTAACAGGTACCTATACCGTGTTTATTATAATTCAACGTAGTTAGACGTTTTTTCTGGTTAAACTCAGTCACTCCAGTGACATTTAGGTTTATATTTACTTCACTCGAATTAAAAACACCGTTATTGTGCGCAAAATAATAGCCAAATAAATAAAACTTTTTGCCTTGACTGTACAAGAACCCGGTTGATTTATTTTTTTATTTTATTTTTTTCGTTAGGTATGTGTAGTGATCTATCACAAAAACAATATTTCGTGTGTATTGGTCTTAGCCCAAGTTTCAGGCCCAATTTGCCCATTCTCCTTTGGACCAAATGTTAAATTGTCAAAGATAGAGCCAGCCTGTTTTATTCTTGTAGGTAGAACTTAAAGCATATAGAAGTAGGATATAGTTATGTTATATAAGTTAGGATAAGTGATAAAAATATACCATATTATATACTCAGTATTTTATTAAGGAGTGCGAGTGGCGCTGCTGTCACTTACGGACGCGTTTTATTTTCTCTGTGTTATAAAAATAATTTTAAAGTATTTACAACCAGTTTTTCGTGTGAAACTTTAAATATTGTCTTAGTTTGGATGTGGACGTACCTAAAAACAAAACTTATTTCACAAAAATATTTGGTTTTAATAACTAAATGAATTAACAGAAGTGATTGTGATACTTCGGAACTTGTGAAGTTAGTGGGTAGTCTGCGCATTATTTGTAACCAATTTGTTAAGACATTCCGTGTCATTCAAAACAATTTTGAACTATTAAATTATATTGAACTATTTCGAAAGCATTGTCATAGACACATTAGCTACTTGGACAGTACTGTGAGAATCAACCCAACAGTCTCGAGTTCAAGCCCAGCAGAGTGCAACTTTTTTTTTTTATTTATTTATTTTTTTTTTGGATTCACTTGTCTTGTGCTTCATTTTTTTTCTCTTCAATATTTCTTATTTAATAAAAAAAATTTTTTTTTTTCTCTTTTAAAATATGAAGTGCACACATTGCAATATTAATATACGTAGAGATGAACTCTTGGAATGTATTTCTTGTGGAGAAAAAAGCCACTATCGCTGCTTGAATATAACTAGTGCAGATTTTCGTGAGCACTTGAGTGAATACAGAGATTCTTGGCAATGCGCGAACTGTAAGAATATCACACGCAGGTTGCGAAATGATGATACACCCATAAGGTCTCTTAAATCTGGACCACACGACATGTCTTGCGATTCCGAGGTTATGCAAGCTCATAATGTTTTAGACCAGTCTGTCCTTATGCCGTCAAACCCAATACCTAATAATTTTTCATTAGATGATATTTCGAAATTATTAGATACAAAGCTGGAGACTGTTAAACTACATCTTTCCAATGAGATCGTTTCAGCAATTGATAAATTAAAATCTGATCTTGCTCATGCAACGGACGTATTTGCTGGACGTATCGCGGATTTGAGGCAAGATGTAACTACCATTGAAAATCGTGTTGTTGTACTGGAGAATGAAAACAAATTGCTTCGCTCTGAACTTGCATCTATTAAGGAGTCTACTGCTTCGAATAATATGTCTGCGACTATTGACTCCATACTTCAGCTTGAAAGCTCCCTTAATGACCATGAGCAGGGAACTCTAATAAATGATATCGAACTTAGCTACATACCTGAATTTGAGGGTGAGTCGCCCATACACATTGCCCTTGCAGTTGCTAAAAAGCTTGCAGTTGATGTCGTTGAGTGTGATATAATCAATGCCTCTCGAGTTGGGCCTAAACCTAGGTCCTCAAATGGACAAGGAAATCGGCCACGCCCTTTAGTTGTTAGACTTGCGAGAAGAACCCTGCGGGATACTTTCCTGAAGAACGCACGCATCCGTCGAGGGGCTACCACTGATGACTTGGGCCTGCCTTCTCATGTTGTGAGAACTTTCTATGTAAACGAGAGACTTACCAAAAAAAATAGGGCCCTCCTGGCTAAATCCCGTGAATGTGGTCGTAACTTACAATGGAAGTTCGTGTGGTCAAAAGATGGGCGTATATATGCAAAACGTTCAGATTCGGCTCAATCTATAACTCACTGGATAAGATCTGAGAAGGATATTGAGCGGGTTTTTGGTGCAGGTTTTAAACAGCTCAATTAGCTATTTTGCCATTTTTGTGAACTACTTTTACGCTTCTTTAAATATTTCACTAAAAAATTTACTTTTTATTTGGATTTTTTGTTATTCAGTTACTTTAAAAATATCTAAATATGGTTTTTACCTTCTAACTTATGTATCACATTTATCATTATTAATTATCAGTTCATTATTGTATAATAAGCATGTAATTGTCAACTATAAAATTATGTCAAAATTTGTCGGTGTTCAAGTCTGTCTGTATACCCATCAATATTTTAGTTATAAGTCTGTAGTTAATTATATGATATCTGTATCACGCTCTCCTTATAATTTAATTTCTCCTATATTCTTACTCACCGGGTTTTTAAACAATTATACACTAATCAAAGTCATCATAAATTCACTCTTAAAAACACAAGCATATTGCAATGATTAGAACAAAACATATTAAATTAGGTCTCTTAAACCCGGGTTCACTTGTAAATAAACATGATGAATTTATAGCTGCTATATCCAGAGAATCTCCGGACATAGTTGCTATAAATGAAACTTGGATAAGAAGCGGCCAAGAAGGCCTAGCCCCCCAAGTACCAGGTTATGAGTTTCGCAACTCTCCTCGTAAACACAATCTCAAGGCACGCGGTGGTGGGGTTGGGTTTTTTTGTAAACTAGGAATTTCTTTCAAAATTTTAGCTTTTCCTGTGATTGATGATACAGTGGAACAAATGTGGCTATCTATACACTTAAATGGGAATCGTTTAATAATTGGAACAGCTTACAAGCCTCCTTGGGTTAACACAGAATTGTTCCTAGATGCGTTGACCTCCTCAATTAATTCGTTTAATGACTACAGCTATCTCCTCTTAATGGGTGATTTCAATATCAATTTATTGAATGAGCATGATGGGAAAACTTTGCAATTAAATCAATTTCTATATTACTCCGGTCTAAAAAATTACGTGCAGTCTCCTACACATATCACTCCTCACAGTGAATCGTTAATAGATCTTGTATGTACAGATGCCCCGGTCGTGAGTATTGTTAACCATCAAATTCCTACATTAGGAGCACATTCCCTCATTGTAACAGAGCTAAAAATTAATAAACAAAAAATACCGCCCAAATATATTAAATACCGTCCCCTAAAAAATATACCTATTAGTCCATTTAACTTTGATTTAAGTTCTATCAACTGGGATATTTTATTAAAGCAAGTTTGCGTAAATGATTCGGTGAAATTGTTCAATACTATCATTATTAATCTGTTTGATAAATATGCACCCACCAAAACTTCCATTATCAGAAAACCGCTTCCACCCTGGTTCACTAGTAATTTGCAGTTCATGGTTTCTTTACGCGATAAAGCACACCGGAAATTTCAAGCTTCTAAATCAGATATCCATAAAGAAGCTTACAAAAGTCTCAAGCAGTTAGTTAATTGTGGTTTTTTTAACGAAAAGAGGGCATTTTTTAATTATAATATTAATAATAACATAAACAACCCAAAATTATTATGGAAAAATCTAAAGAGATCTGTTCTACCAAATTTTAAATCTAGCACATTAATACCACATACTTTTAATGACCCCGACAAAATAAATACTCATTTTCTTAATGTTCCAGGAGATGATAGAGCAGACATAAATACAATTCACTATTTCAATTCAAAAAAATTCTCAAATGCTACATTTTCTTTTACAGCTGTTAGTGAAGACAGCATAGCTAAAATTATTTTATCAATTGACTCTAATGCTGTGGGGTCAGACGAAATTAATAGAGATATGATCATATTGACTTTACCTCATTCACTAAAATTCATAACCAATTTAATCAACAGATCGCTTGCTTCAGGTATCTTTCCCTCTTTTTGGAAAAATGCTTTAATTCATCCCCTCCCCAAGGTTAATAATTGCTCAGATCTCAAGGACCTACGTCCAATTAGTATTCTGCCTTACCTGTCGAAAATACTAGAGAAAGTAGTCCAAAAACAGCTTGTGCATTATTGTGAATCAAATAATATATTTCCACCTCTTCAATCCGGGTTCAGGGCTAAACATGGGACATCAACAGCTCTCTTTGATGTTATCGATAAAATTCTTGCATCTCAAGATAAGGGCTGTGGAACTATCCTTACTCTGTTGGATTTCTCTCGTGCTTTCGACAGTATTAACTTTTCCCTTCTTTTAGCTAAGCTTTCGTACTATGGATTTGACTCTAACACCATTGACTGGTTTAAAAGCTATTTGGAAAATCGTACTCAACAAGTTCTTTTACATAATCTTAATGGCAACCACATACTTTCAAAACCTATGAAAGTCACTAGAGGAGTACCTCAAGGAAGTATTTTAGGACCTATTCTATTTATACTGTATACAGCAGACATTACACACTCAATTAAACATTGTCAATTTCACTTATATGCCGATGACCTACAACTACTCATTCCTATCAGCAGGGATAATTTTGACCAGACTATAAAGAATCTTAATTCGGATTTAAATAACATTTCATGTTGGTCTACTAATAACTCTTTGGTATTAAATCCGATAAAATCTAAATTCATGATCGTTGGTTCCAAAAAACAGGTCAATTGTTTATCGCAGTTGAAACCTAAAGTTTGTCTCGATAACTTACCTCTCGAATGTGTCAATCAGGTGCGCAACCTTGGTATTGAAATGGACAATAACTTGAAATTTGAAGCCCATGTTTTAAATGTTACTCGAAATTGCTTTTATCGTATTAAAGTTTTATACAAAATTCGTGATTTTTTAAGTGTAGATATGCGCATTCGCCTATGTGAAACTCTAGTCTTGTCCAAGTTAAACTATGCTCTGGCAGTTTATGGTCCTTGTTTGCTTCAAAGAACACAACGTCTCCTTCAGAGAGTGCAAAATGCTTGTGCACGATATTGCTTTCAGATTCCTCCAAGAACACATATTTCACCATACCTAAACATGCATAACCTACTTAACATGAAAAACCGTCAAAAACTTTACTTTGCCAGTCTCCTTTTTGACGTTATTAAATTTAAAAAACCTTCTTATTTATATGATAAACTTTTATGGAGGACCTCCAAAGCCTCGAGTGAATGTAGGTCATGCACAAATATTTTTTCTGTGCCTAAATACAAAACAGCTGCCTTTAGAGGAAGTTTTAGATTTCTTGCTACGAAATGCTGGAATGATATCCCGCCTCCTATTCGAAATTCTCAATCAAGGGACACTTTTAAAAAGAAGTTGAAAGCTTATTTTCTCGTTATTCAAAAACAGTCTACATAAATACCTATTGTTATTTTCTGTGTTTAATAATATCTACTATAAACTATAATCTACTTGATATTCATTAAAATTGTGTCCTTCTTTTACTTCATCTATTTTCTACGTTTTATATATTATTGTTCTGGAAAAGATGTCTTTAACTTCTTCTACCTACTTGGCGTTGGCAATTTGAATTCATAAATTACACTTAAATTCATTATTACACACTATTTATTTTTAATTACTGATTCGTTTCCTCTCAACTCACTCAGCCGATTTTCCGTTCTGACTGGCAAACAATGTTACATACTTCATACATCAAAATCTTCTTACTTTATAATGTAATACATAGCATAATTTAGTCCGTTCATTAAAATTATACCTACTCTTATTAGTCACTCCTCTCTACTTAATATGGTGCTGACAGAATAACAGCGTTACAGCCTCAGCTGTAACATTCATGCTGAGTCAGTAATCCTTTTCCCTGAGGTGATACAGATATAATATAATATTATTACGTCTACACATATTGTTTTACCCAGTTATACCTTGTTTTTTAAGTTATAAGTATTTTCTGTTATCTAATGTACTGTATCGTTTTTTGGGAATAAATGTGTTTCTATTCTATTCTTTCTATTCTATTAAGCACCGCTAATCGTTTATCACTTAGAGCGTCGATATAAATAAAATATAGTTATTTTATCGCTACCGCTTATGCACAAAACTAGTTCAGCGACTTGTATGGCGTTTTTAATGCGAAATACTTACCCAAATATAATGTTCCCGGAAACTTAAGTTTTATATTTATGTGTGTGTGTTAAATTGTACTGAGTTTTAATGGCATTCAGGTTCTTTTGTAGAAGTTTTCGTCGGTTTTCATAGTTATGAAGTGTCAGATAAGTCTCAACTATCAGACAAACAAAACATACATACATTTATAATAATCTCTACCTTCTATAAAAAATTGATAGATTACAACCTAACCTACAATGCTGAAGACTTTATTATTTAGTTTGTTTGAATGCGCTTAACTCAGGACTTGCTGGTTTGAATTGATGTTTGATGGTCCATTTATCGAGGAAGGTTGTGGATTAGATAATATATAATATACGATAAATAGGATAGAAGCAGCAATGTAAAATGCAAGTAAAGCCGCAAGGCACAACTACTTATAGATATATTACGAATTAAAAGCTCTGATTTGATAATTAAACACACTTCGAATGTTTATATAAAATAAAAATATCTTATTACACGTAATTCTGTGTGAATGAGGCCGTCGTTCAAGTATGTTCACATAGCCAATAATTTTAATTCACTAATTTACTATTTCATTTAGAAGTTTTGCTATACTGCATTTAAAATTTTCTATTCAGAAATAACTCACCAATTTGATATATTGACAAATAAGTGCAAACCATATCTGTAGCCATTTTTTTTTTTTTTTTTTTTTTTTTTAACGTGAGGAAATTCATCATGAATACCGGCTGCTTCGGGGGCAGCAGCACGGTTATGTCAGACTTCTACTGACTAAAACCTCACGGTGGCCTACTTCCGCGCAAGTAAAGAGGGGATCCCGGGATCTCCGGTGGGAACGCTCACGGTACCCCTCGCGCGCCTGCCATTGGCAATCTACTCGTATGTAGTCGCGGACTACCCTACGCGCATGCCTAGCACTACGACAGACTGCAGCCACAACAGTCTGTCGCCCTCCTCGCGTTGCCTATTGAATGTGCGCAGCCCCCGCCGCACACACTCTGCAACGATAAAGGCAGGAGCTCGTCGGGTCTACTAAGTGACCCGACGTCCCCTGCGGCGTGCTCTGCGACGCACGGGATTCCTACGCTCCCGGTCGCGCTCAGCACTTTCTTTCTGTGACATCACTGCATCACAGAAAGACAGCACTGCCATCCACACGTCCTCTCTTTCGCACATGGCACCAACTACGATCGGAAGTGAGAGGTCAGATCCAACCATAGGACGTAGTGCATCGCGTTCTGCTGTCCACGCTGGACACGACTCTAAGGTGTGCTGAGCCGTATCCTCCTCACAGTCACAATGGTGACAAGCAGCATTTGGCTGTTTTCCTATTCGACACAGATACTTACCGAAGCAACCATGCCCCGTCAGAATCTGTGTCGTACGGAATGAGAGCGAGCCGTGGCGCCTTGTCATCCATTCCTTAAATACAGGCAAAATGGCATGGATAGACATTATGCCATATTGCGCGTTCGCTAGCCGTCTGGCCCATGCCTCCGTTGCCTGTCGTCGGAGTCTGGCCCTGCGCCTGTCCATGTCTATTGGAGATATGCTCCGATGCAAGCCTACTTCTTCTCGCCAGTGGAATATCTGTAGCCATGCTTTAATTCTAATAATAAAAATATAGAGTTTAACATACCATTTTCGCATTTTTATTTCTTTGGTTTCTTAGAAAGACATTTAAAACTTATCTCATTATTATTATTATGTTAAAACTAAACGGAAGATAGGAAATGGTTTATTCATGAGTTTAATTTCTGCACCAAACTTTGTTTTCCAATAATAAGGTTTCCATTTCAACGTTACATTGCTGAATTATTTACAGAAAATAATTATTCTGACTTATAATGGCTACGTTTATTGTTGCATAATTTGAGGTAAAATCATGCATTTATAACATTTACAGTGTATTTGATTTTGCTTTTAAATCAACATCCTTCTTACTAATATAATATTATAAATGCGAAAGTTTGTGAGGATGGATGTTTATGTATGTCTGTTACTCTTTCACGAAGAAACTACTGAACCGATTACAATAAAATTTAGCACATAATTATACAGGGTGTCCCACCGTTGGTATACTAAGCTCAAAGGAGGTTATAGTTTTGCATACGTTGAGTACGTAAAAAATACTTAAAAAATTCCAGACGCATTTTTTTTTTCAAATAGATGAATTCTTAGAACTCTTTGTGTACACCCCTAACAAGCAACCTGCCTAACTTTTCCACCCGCACGTGAGCTATCTTTTAAAATTATGTTTTCACAGACAAAATGCTCACATTAGCGAAGCGCTATATGCCAGCTGCGCGAAATTAGAGAAGAAAACATGGATTTTAAGGAAAAATTTTTCAAAAATTTTTTAACGTAATTTTGTTGTTTAACTATTTTTTACGTAATCGGTGTATGCAAAACTACAAATCCCTTTGCGCTTAGTATACCGATAGTGGGACACCCTGTATAGAGGGTAACTTGGATTAACACATAGGATAGGTTTTGTCCCAGAAATCCCACAGGAACGGGATTAATACGGGTTTTTCTTTGAAAACGCGGGCGAAGACGCGGGCGGAAAGCTAGTCATCTATACTTTTAGTGCTCTCTGTACTTAGTGAGAGAAAAGTCATACGAAGCCGCTAACCATCTGCGGTTGTTAGACAATTTTATAGCATCGATTATTTGTTAAATTACTATAAATACCAATGCACTTATCCCATATAAGACTAGATCAAATAGCACCGTTACTTGTGCAATTACATTGCTTGGAAGTGTCATACCGACATACTTTGTACTTACGTGTACATGTGTGTACCTTAATATACGTGTAAGGTGATACTTAGATATTATAATATGATTGTTTGAAGAAATGAAATGATAGAGAATCTCTTTTAAAGAGAGTCTATAGGTATTATAGACCGTGTATATTTATACTATGTACCTATTAATATATTATTATATTCTCAATATATTAACAGTTAGTTGGCAGTCATTTAGTTCGTATTTAAGTATAAGCACCACGAATCGGGGTGATAAATATATAAAACGATATTTATATATCATCAACAGATCTGTTTCAGATCTAACTAATATATTTTCATCGCTTTATCTTTAGTAAAAGCCAGACGAGAGTCGTTAGACTGGGAAGTCTAATTTCGACCATCAGGTGATTTTCGTTTATCTATCTATACTTAAAATATTATTAAGTTGAAGAGTTTGTTTTTTTGAACGCGCTAATCTCAGTAACTACTAGTTTGATTTGAAAAATTCTTTCGGTGTTAGATAGACCATTTATCGAGGAAGGCTATTTGCTATAACATCATCACGCTGAGACCAATAGGAATGGAGAAATACGGGTATAACCGTGGGACACAGCTAGTATAAAATATAACTTCCCTGACCTGCACTTTACATTTTTTACACATTTTCTAGTTGTATTTAAGTTATAGATTATATATAATTGAAACACGACAGTTCTCTACATTTACGTAAATATTTTCAACTATTAATTTTCTTGTAATAACAGCCATATCACATCATAGCCAACAGGGTCATAAACATGTAATTTTATTGTATGACGTAGACTACTTATTAGGGTTATTTTATTATATTCCACTACTGAAGTTAAACTAAAAAACAAATGTTCTATCAACAAATATCTAACAAATCTATAATATAACGTTAAAATTAGTTCCAACATTATTTCTACTTATACGAGAATTGCGGTCTTAAACTAGGTGAAGCAATTATCACCGATAACATTCCAAACTAAATTAAAACATGTTTTACGAAAAATACTATTAATTAAGATTGACTAACTTTTAATTGTATAAATTATATAAATAAACATTACGTGTGTCACAAATTTGTTTATTATACACCAATTTTACATTGCTTATGACATTTATAATTTTTATTTCTACAGTTTATTAAGTGTGTTACTCTTATATTTGTTTTCATATAGATAAGTACCAATTGGTGAGCGTGTAAGTTATATCACTAAAAGTATGTCTCTGATGAAGCCATATAATTTAGAGAGAAGGTAGTTAGTAAGGAAGGTAGTTTTGTGTAGGTATGTAATAAATTCAATCAAGTTGAATAGTAACAATTTAAATGCATTCTTCTACGAAAACGAATCGTAACTTTAATTTTATGTTAATATCTATGAACATTTTTCAAAGTACGATTATTAATAAGGTATCTATTGTTTTAAAAATGTAATGTATCACTTCAGTTTAATTATTTCTATCAACAAAAGAAACTGCGACAAAGTTGTTGCGTAATTAAGACGATATTCATCTAAAACTTTTCCATTTACTGCGACAATTAATAAAGGAAAGTTATCTTCTAGGTCTAACAGATCCTAGTCAAATAAGGGTCAAACCCTTCAGCTTTTCAACTCATTTTACCTTTGAATTAGAAGTAGATTAAATAATTAAATTACTGATTGCTACAGATACGGACATTTTACATTTCTCTTTTACTTACATTCTAAAGGATTAGGCCGTAAAGTGTAACAAATTGTAATTAACCAAATTTTTATTATATTTAGAACTAGCTTACCGCCCGCGGCTTCGCCCGCTTTGACTAAAACCTAATAAATTATATACTAAAACCTTCCTCTTGAATCACTCTATCTATTAAAAAAAAACCGCATCAAAATCCGTTGCGTAGTTTGAAAGATTTAAGCATACAAAGGGACATAGAGAGAAAGTGACTTTGTTTTATACTATGTAGTGATTTATTGGTAAATAATTGATTTTATAGTTTGTAAATTGAGGAGGGTCGGAACAAAAACCGATAAACGACATGCTGTATTTTTTTTTTTTGTAATTTCGATGCTTTTGCATAATTTTACATGATAAGCTTATTGAATCTGTTCTAAAGCCGATGAATCTAGTAGAAAAATGCGCTTAAAGTTAAATGATCTATACAGATACCGATAAATCCACTGATGAGGTAAAAGAAAATTGATATCTTAACAGAAACCGATAAATCCTACATAAATTTGATAGATTTTTATAAGGTTGAGACAAAAACCGATATATCAATTCCATTTGCTTTATGGCAAATTAATAATGGCCAAAGGAGTTTGATTTCTTCCGTCCATGATATTGGCTACACTAGAGATTTAGTCTGTGATCTATGGTCTGTGGATTTAATGACAGTGACAGAATTTAAACATTAACTGTGACGGATGAAAGAGTGTAACAGTTAACGGTTTCCTGAGTTTTTCAATGTCAAATTTAGATTAATTTTCTAAGGGCGTATTCAGAAAGAAAGCTTGAAACTTATAAGCGCTTATAATGCGCTTATCGGCGCTTGTCATGTCTGTCATAAAATATATGAACATGACAAGCGCCGATAAGCGCTTATAAGTTTCAAGCTTTCTTTCTGAATACGCCCTAACGGTTTTCATTTCGGTTGCTGTAAGATTGACGTTAACATAAAAAAGGTCATAACGTGATACTTTTGTTTGGTATAAAAATTTACTTAATGATAGACAACATGACATGACTGAAGGTAATGTTAATGAACATGTAATTACCCATGAAGAATGTGACTGCATAGAAGAAGAAATAATGGCCGTAGTATAAGTTTAATGTCATCTAATACGATAATAAATAATAAACACACTTGATTTTTATTTGTATAGTTTTTTTTTTTTAATTCCTCATATACTTAGTTTTAACCAAAAATGTTAATGGTTTTTTCACATAGCGATAAATCCTTAGTTGATTTTTTCAAAAAACGATAAATCCGGATAGTCTAAGCAAAAACCGCTATATCCATTTTTTTTTTTTTTTTTCGTTTATTACTTCACACACGAATCTGTTGATTTGGCCACCAAACAATGTTGCTAATGTTGATATATTAAGATATTCTACTCTCTTTTACCTAAAAAACCAAAGAAATAAAACGTTTTTTCCGATTTGTCAAAAATCTTAGAAAGTGGATTTAGCGGTTTTTGTTCCGAAGCTCCTCAATTGGTATATTACAAAGCGATTTAATAATATACTTGCATATGTTAGTATATTAATAAATCGATGTTTATTCGACGATTATAAAGTTGATGATGTTTTTGCATGCATCAAATCAAAACAAACGTTACAAATGCGCGTAAAATCATAAAATATTGAAATCATAAAATAAGACTTTGTATGAAGACATTGATTATGTCTTCATACAAAGTCTTAATACGTACGTATTTAAATAAATGATTCTAAGAGTATGTATTACAAAATGTAACAGTAACGAATGTGTAAAAACAACCTCATTGACTAATAGATTTGTCGACATACATCTTCAAATGAAAAAGAATTACTAGCTTGTGAGTTTTTCTCAATCGAACCGGTAATTTTCCAATCAGAGCGAGAATGTATCCAAATGGTTATGTTAAGTTGGTACTAATCGACACCCCGTGGTGTGAACGACAGAGAATTGGCATCCCGTTGTCTTATGTGGTCAATTTTAAGATTCTATTTATTGTTTTTTTGTATGAAGGTTCATAGATACCAGATGGTATATTTGACCATCAATGACAACGGTACTTGGTATGAAGATATGAATAAAACAGTCTAGGCTTATTAGTAACATATTTTTTATTAATTTAACTATAAGGAAGATACTTAAAATTTTCTATCTTGTAATCCTATGCTGAATGATTTCAATGTGGTCATTTAATGTGTATTTTTTATGTAAATTAATGATGGTAGGTATGTTAAATTACTATATCCAAATATTAATTTCACAATATTTTAGAAACATCAAATTATACATTTACGTATCGTTTTCAAATACATTTACAATGAAGAAGGAGTTACATTTTACAAGTTCTAGAAGTTTCTACAATGTTCCTGGCGACTCCATTCTCATGTGAATGTCCAGGTGCAAATTACCTCATCGCCAATGAGCTCTTTGCGAATGTCATTTTGATTAATTATGAATATTTCACCATTTACTAATTGATTACTTGTATTGAGAGGTTCACTTCATTTTGGTAATTTTATATTTACACTACTATTCAGGTTTTATGTAATTTACAGTGACTGCGCAATTAATGTCCTGTTGTTGAATTTTTAATTATAGGTATATTAAATAGTTTATGATGTTACATAGCCTATATAAGCATTAAACACTGTTATAATTATTATCTGTTATAAATTGGACTTGCAGTTCCTGAGATTAGCGCATTAAAGAAAACAAACAAAATTTTCAGCTCTATATTATGCCAAAGTATGGTTCTAACAATTTATAATTAATACTGCTGTTTAACTACTTAAAAATATATTTCGTATCGCATTTCTCTACACTAATCAAATATTTCAGTACATTCAAATCTTTACATATTTTGCAAGTGTATACCAAATATATTTTTGGTTATCTTGTCTCATCGTCTCTCACAAGCTGAGAATGATTAAGTATCCACTGTTACCTTATTCATGTTTTTGCTAATTAGAAATACGACTGAAGCTGCTTCTTTGAGATAACCGAGCGTTTAAGCGACTGATTATTTAGCTTCTCTAAAAATGATATTATTAAAAATCTATTTTTAGGGCAAATATTTTGCTATTTGGAATTTATCCAAAATCTTTTCAACTTTTAAGACAATTCAAAAATATTCATTACGAATGTGTTGTAAAATTTTTTAAACACTATTATAATATACTTAGTTGAAGAACAATATCTCTAAATAGGTAGAATACGCAATAGCATAATCCAGCAATATGTTACCTGGAATTCCATAAAAACACATCAAGGATAGCTGTTATTTTCAAAAACTTTAATAAAATATTGTAAGGGTTGCACATTTACATACTTTTGTTGATCTCAGAGTATTTTATTATCAATTAGAGTTTATAGGTGTCAGATAGAAAACCGTAAACTAAATCCAATTTCCTTGTGAAGGCTTGTTTACGATTTTGAATCTCCTGACCTCATATTTGTATTTTAAACATAGATTTCTTTTGTCCAATATAGTAACAACATTTGGACCACTACAATCGATAAAAATTATTGATAAATAAACAATGATAATATTGAAGTATGTTTTAAACTTCTAAATCAAAATTTATTATAATAATAATCAATCTCGAATTATTATTTCTTCTTTATCTTACACATCAGTATAATCCGGATGGTTTTCTAAGCCGATGAGGATAAGCCTTCTTAGTAGCCATTGAAAATAAGCTTATCACACCATACGGCATACTTCCGATTTAATTAACCTTTACTAGCCTTTATCAAAATATTCCTCTTCACACATGTGAATTGTTTCGTCCACGTATCACGGAATTGCAATCATATATTGTGACTAGCTGTGCCCCGCGTTCTTTCGTTCGTTCGTTTTTGTTCCTAGCGTTATGATATAATATAGCCTATAGCCTTCCTCGATAAATGGGCTATCTAACACCGAAAGAATCTTTCAAATTGGACCAGTAGTACCTGAGATTAGCGCGTTCAAACAAACAAACTCTTCAGCTTTATAATATATACATATCTTATGAATACAGTAGAACTCCAATTATCCGAACTCCGACTATCCGAATCGCCGATTATCCGAATCACAAAAAAATTGTCGAAAACGGTTGAAGACCGCAAAACAGCTTACATTGACGGAGATTTTTAAAAATACAATGATTTTTATTTCTAAACTTGTACATAAGTACATTTTATTTATATTTAAAACATGTGAAAATTTCATGTTTCTTTCATTTAATTCAATAAAAAAATAGTGCAATATCAAAACGTAGCTTTTATTCTCTCCAATGGCAATTTTTTTTAAAAAATCCAATTATCCGAATATTTGATTATCCGAATGGGTCCCGGTCCCCATTAATTCGGATAATTGGAGTTCTACTGTATTTCATATTATTATCGTGAAGTGGAACAGAGGTGAGACTCGTTAGAATGAGAAATATCGAATTTCAACTACCAAAAGATTGAGGCATATTGATGTAAAGTAAACAGCAGATACACAGCCGTATCTACTAGACTTATGACTCCTATATTATTTGAAGTTGCATTAATCCTATTGGCAAAATCTTGAATAAATTTTGATTAATGTCGCTGTTTTGCAGAAGTAAGCGAATATAAATAAAGGGAACTGGGATCTAATAGTTCCCGAGAATATCGCGTTCAAGAAAATAAAACAAACTCTATATCATTTATTTAACTCTATTATATTTTAGTAAAGATAGTATGAAGTTAACAAAACATCCCGTTTTAATGAGAACTTATATAAATGTACTTATTGCACTTTAGAGTCTGGCTTATATCTATAATGAAGCAGTCTGGATACTCTAAATGGCATCAATCCTTTTCTCCAATCAAATAAAGTTTATCTCAGGGGGATTATATCCTATTAGTTTTAGAGCGCTTAGCCAAAATTGATTAAAGTTTAGTCACAGTATTACAATATAGGAAATAATATTGTAATACTGTGGTTTAGTCTTCTAATATAGCTGATGCAGTTTCAGGATGTAATAATAATATTGGAAGTATTTCTCGATGTTTCGCCATGTAGTTCAAACGAAACAGAAGTACAAATCTTTAGAAACTGGAAAACTTTGACCTACTTTCAATAAAGTAGCTTCAGCACGTTTGTTCACATGATTCCTGGATATGTAACATAACCTTTATTATGTTATTTTAGAACAAAATCTATATTCATATCAAATTTAATTTTAACTATGACAATTCGACAGCTCTTTCATGACTATAAAAATTCCAGTAATGTGAATGAAAATATTTACAGAATTCCTTACTCCTATATTGTACCTCGTCGTCCATTCATAGCAAAAATATTACATGTAATCAGAGACAAGTGCTTGGAAACATCCTCACATTTCGCCATTTAAGTACCGTGTAATATACGAGCCAATTGTCGTAACTCAGGGACAATTCTGAATTCAGGGCTTGTACAGAAAGATTCTACACGCAGGCATTCCTTGGCAAAACGATCTCAATGCTGGTTTCAAAGTCTTATTGAGCTACAAACAGATCTAGTATAAACCTTGGCCCATTTCATCTTTGCATTTGGTGATATCTAGCAAAAACATTCTATTTTCAAAAGCTTTCAAATCTTAAATCTATTCGAGATTTATTGATGGCTAGTATAATAAATCAAACACACGTCACATTTCATCATCCATCATTTGTGGAGTGTCGTGTGAAGTGTTGAGGATAAAAACCTTGAAATATTCAGCGTTTTTTATTTTAACACCGAACAATTTTCCTATGTTTGTGGTTCTTGTTTGGTCAGTTAAACCAAAATAAATAAAGTTCGCAATATATTTTGTAGAATGTGATATATTATTTTTCGACCTATTTGGTAGGACCTATAAGGTACAATAAACAATCAATTAATAACGAGGTCTAATACCGCCGTGTCACGTCACTCAAAACAAAAGAAACTGACGGCTACGATATTGGACTTATGAAATGGACGCAATAATTGAACAAATGATGGTCATACGTAATAGACAATGAGAATAATAAAATGTTTATGTTCTCCCAAACATCAGTTTTAATTGTTTTTTATAATTTTTCATTCGGGAAAGTAATGATTTACGAAATAGTTTATTTTGGATAGACAGGCCTATTCATAAACCTTTACCTTTGGAGACCACACAGGTCTCAGCTCATATCTAATAACGATTATTTTCAATATCGACATAATAATATGCCTTCGGGAGTAAATAGGAGGTGACATTTGGATAATAACGTTTTAGGAGCCTGGACGCGAATATAGACATTAAGTCCAGGTGCTAAAGATGCAATTTCGCTAAATTAACATGAGCTGCTCTGAATAATGAAGCGACCATACGCTATAACGAAATTTCGTCGAATGCTCCCTGAAATGTGTTATATTTGAGGCAATAAAAGATGGTAATTGGATCATTGCTATTAAGGAATAAAAGAATCCTAATCTTTTGAATTCCTGAAAGTAGCTTTTTCAAGTGCCGTTTGAATGAGTTTTCAATTTCGTTTTTCTTTTATTGACTATATAATATGGAGTGCTATATAATATGTTTATCTAAATGAAATTCTACTTGTTGGACACATATGGCTTCGAAGTATTTCTTGCCAATTGAATATGCAGGTCTCTACGGAGGGGGCTGCTTCGCGCAGCAATTGCTTCGCAAGGCTGCACATTCTGCGGGGACCTTCCTGTTAGATTATGATCTAAAATCGCTGAAAGTATAAAATCAAAACAGCAAATAATGTAATAATCTTTTATTCCACATTATTTTCGTGTATACAATTTTAATATGAGCCTCTGGCCCCCTGGCTAGGTGGCCTACCTACCAGTGATAAGAGAGCCAGTCCCTTCTGTGCTTATTATATTTTTATGAAGGTTTAGAAGATAAGGATGATGGTGATGTAATTAACATGTTTATAATTCTGAACAAACAAGCTTATTTATTTATGTATGTGTGGTAAAGTAACTACACCTACAAACTAGGTGGTATTTCCGACCTAGACCTGTAGGGAGTGGAGGGAATTTGCTTAATATATGTATATAGGTATAGTGAAATGTCCTAACCTCAACCAATATATTCTGTGTCTCGGCTGCGCAATGTATGATTGGTTAGGCTAACTTCATAGCTATTATAGCCAGTCCTACGTGATTGTGACCTCATTTCTGCCTAAGCATCTTTAATTTGGCTTATTAGTACCAGTTTCTTCAATTGTTATTGTTGTAATGTTAATGAAGAAATCGTCATTTATTTACATTGATAGGTAAGGGTGCTAGTATAGTATTATATTGCATGTGGTATAGGTATTTGTTTTATACTTTTATTGTGTGTTCATGGATCAATTTTGATTTTGAGTCTGTTGGTCGGACCTGAGTGCGTAGCCCTTGAAGGATTTTAATTTTTGCTGAGTGTTTTAAACTTTAACATTTCAAATTAACAACAAAAATTAAATAATAATTAGGGATCTTGATCTTTGATCTTTTTCCATTGAACCTATCAAAGCAAACAAAACATAAACTATCAAAACAAATGCTTAATTCTGAAAGATGATGCTAAGTTCAAATTTAAATTCAAAATACATTTGACATTCACCCGTAAGTCCGTATGCGTACCTTTGTGATCATTGAACTCGTTATTTTATTGAAGTGTCCCAAAATATTATTTCCAGCTGCTTTAACTTTATGAAACATTAATTATGGATACTCAATCCCTCAATTTGTAAACTAATTAACATTATACAGGGATCTCAGATGAGTTTTTTCAGAAATTCATGAACCCTTCTGAGTGAAGTTAGAAATATATTCTCCTGTGTTAATGTTTAATGAAAAAATAAGTACCTAGACTTGTTTAAACATTAACCATAATATTATATTGTTCTTTAAGTTTATTTAGAATATGAAATATTATAATAGTTTTAGGCTTCGTTTTATAATTTATATTCCATTCTAAAATACGAAACATTTCTTGCCCAGTTACAACCAATTATTATATATAATTAAACATAGTCATTTTAGAGATGTATATTAGATAAATCGTACAAATATCTTTATTTCCTTCCATATTTATAACGATAATTGAAGTGAGATATTCAGCAGGTACAAGTATATGACAATTCAGGGAAAAGGAAGTTCGGACCATAAAGGTACGGTAATTTAGCGAAACGAAATGAATTATTTACTTGATACGAACCTTTATTTCTTTGTCGTATCCAGGAAAAATACACAACTAAATTATCATCACAGAAGTCCATAAAAGGACAATAAATATATTTCAGAATATGCTCATTTCAAAACATGTTTATGAGTATGAGATAATTGATTTCAGTCTATTGTGTCACTTTTCATATACCCGTTATAAGTACGAGCTACATATAGAGCGAATTTAACAATTATTCAAGAAGTGATCTTAGTCCGACATTTAATTTTCGAAATTACCTAGTCTATTTATTTGTACTTTAGATTGTTTTTATTTTTAGGTTTTTTGTTAAGGATTTGAAAAATTCAGACAGTGAAAATTGCCATACTCTTGTCCAAATTTTTTGATCCATCGTTCTTATTTTTTTCCAAAACGAATACTCATAGAAAAGTCATTTCGTTCAACTTACCTATATGCAGTAGTTTACACCAATTACGCTTCTATACGACCCTGCTAATTGGCAGATATAAAATCCCAACCCTGTATATAAACGAAATTAACCTCTTATGGCTTAATGGCGTAATAACACGTCAATGGAGCTTTTTCATCTTGTTCATATTCTCTTCATTATTCTTTCGGAGCGAAAAATCCTTTCTGATCTGCAAGAAAAATAAAAATATAATTACATTTTGTTGTAAAACATAATTATTATATTGTGGATAAAATTTTGATGACAAAAATGTTACAATAATAGTAAATTTTCGTCAGGAGAAATGAAACTAAGTTTGGATTTGGATTTGAATTATGGTCATCAAAATAGCACTTGAACTATAGAAATACTTGAATTCGTACGCGGTTTCGTCCGCGTTTTATAATTCACTAGGTATACACTATTGATACTTGTAACGTTTCCAATTCTGTCCGTCTCTCACTTAAAGCAAACTAGATTATATCAAACGGGGTATGATCCTAAACTGTCAGGGGAAATAATGATTGACGTTTCTAGTCTCGGATCCGAAATACGTTGGCGCGAATAACTGTCAGATGTGACACCTTTGACTCTGGATCAACATGTGGGAAAAAGTATATTTACTGGTAACATGCTAGCACATACTAGTTAGTGGTTTCGCCCGCGTAGTTAAAGGAATATTTCCACACACAGTGTCACACAGTATCTAGCCTCTTAACTATCTTGAGACATAAAAAACTTTGGTCAGAAATAAGGAAAGCAAGAAGTAGTAAGGAATTAATGAAATAATAATGCTGATCTGTATACCGATATTACCTACTGGATATTAGCAGAATCCATCTCCATTGGGATCGTAATATTATGACATACACAAAAAATATGAATATGAAAAGAAACGTATAGGTTAACTAGGTTAAATTGTTTCGCTCACATTTTAATGAATAAATAAACTTGCGTTAAAATTAAAAAAATAGAAAAACAAATGAAGCAAATGATTTCAAAATACTCTAATAATAATTGAAAGTGCTCTTAATAATAATAACAACGTTAGTAATCAGAAAGAGTCACCGTAGAAATTACTTCACCACTTGATAAATATTTACCATTACTAATAAAAATCGTTTTTAATTAAAGTTTCAGGAAATTAATTGCCTACTTATCTAAAGGTACATTTTAATTAGAATAACATCTTCAAAGGAAAGAACTAGAACAATTTCTTTCTTGAACAAGAAACTTCTGTTTACGAATGATTAATAAGAAGATGGTTCATAAGAATTTTCGAATTATTCACGCAATATTTAATTTCACTTGTAAACATTTCATGTATTTGAAATTAAAAATGAGATGCTCGTAGTTTTATTGTACTTGATATAGGTATATTGCTAAATATCAGGTTTGAAATTCGGAATTTGCACATTAATTGACTTAAGTATATTGAATAAGATTATGATGGAACAAATATACAAAGACTAATTTAATAATTAATAATATAGCCTAAAAAGAAAAAATATATAAACGCGATGAAAATATCAGTACAACCAAATTAAGAACGCAAAAAGTACATAATATAAGAGGCAAAAATAAAACAAAGTAATGGGGTAATTAGGATCATGTTCAGAGGGGAGGGTAATCGACTTGCCCACTATTATATCATTCCTGTCAACAGCAAGCAATTTGAAGATTATAAAAGATAGGTTAGGTCTACGTCGGCAAACTTTGGTAACAAATTTAATTATGAATTTTAGGGAAACGAATTTCAACAAGGAAAAGTACCGGAATATTTAAAGCTCTGTTAAAAATACTTGAATGGTGTTAGAATTAATAATGTTTTGTGTAAACTTCGGAACAAACTAAAAAGTTAAATCTTTTCTTTAATTTTAACCCATCTGAGTATTTTATGTAACATTGAAAGTTATATTAGAAGTGAATATAATATTAGAAGAATGCGTTTATTGTAGAATGCATGAATCGTCGGTATAATGATTACGTATAAATCACCTTATAGATGCGTCTTTAATTTCTAAATTTTTAAGAAACGAAGTAAACTTAACAAAACTGTAATCAAGATTTGAAATATCAATTTTAACCATTGTTCTAACATTTATAAAGATGTTTATTTAGAAACATAAAAGAGGGATTTGTTTATTCCATGTTTATTCATACGTAGCGTGCTACGTGAAACGTCCTGAATTGTATAGTTTTATAAAAAAACTGTCTCACGACAGGTGCGTACATTTATTCAACCATATGTTTCATACAATAAAACGTTCTAGACCATCATGTTTAGACATCTAATATAGTATATCCATCTATTTTTTTTTAAGAAATAAACAAGTCAGGAGCATCTATGTTGTCTAGGATGTTATGCGCAAAGAAATGTGATCGATAAAATAACTTTTAAGGCAATCCGAAAAGATCAAAAATGAAAATATTTTAAGTGAATCCGAAAAACTCGGTATTGAAAATATACTAAACCAGCATCAATTTTATTCATGAAAAGATCATTTCACCACCCAACGAAGGCAATAATTAATCTTATTTTCCTCGCTAAATATACAATAACTTGCTAAATAATTCATAGAATTCAAAGATCATATAAATTCAATTAAGAGGGCGACAACGCCTCGAAGTACCACAATAATTAGTATTTTAGATCGAGATAATCCCAGGGATATAGTTTGGAAACTATTGTCAAATTACTTACCACATTGTTTGTCTGTGTACTTACAGTGTAAATTGCGTCTATCACAATCTTGATTTTGAACATTTGTACCTAATTTGTCGTATAAATCTTAATTATTCAATAGCTTTAGTAAATAGTCTGTTTAACACTAATGTAATGAATATCTGGGAGCATCAAACATTACATACATTATTAAAATAGCATAGAAATTCCTAGTCCAAATATGAATAATACAAAGAGCTTATTTATTTGTCTTAACAGTACAAAACTATTGAAGTATGCCAACTTTTTCATATAAATACCAAAACATGTTTAATTGATTTGACGCATATAAGATACATGTAGAAAAAAACAGATGCATACTATACCCAGATATTAATTACATCATGCCGTTGACAAAACTATTATTACCTTAAATTACACTATGGACAATTCGCGATCACAGCCCACAATAGTCGAATTTTAATCCCATCTCAGAATAAATGAAGATAGAAAACAAAGCGGTCTGTCTGTGACAGACTTAATGCACTATGCCGGTGCTTGATACTGTTTCTATTGTACTGCTTTCTTTATTAAATACACAATAACTTGTATTTCTTCGAGCTTTTGATTAAACTTTACTTGTGAAATAATACGATACTGTATCGATAACTTTATACAAACACAATGTTTGAACACTTACTTAATATCTTAAGAAATATAATTACTAAATTGTAAAGTATATGAATCTTTTACTTAAATTTGATGTGATTTGTGAAATACAAATGTGAAAAGGAATGACAAAAAGCCTCTCAGCTAATGCTCTTTAGAATCTGAAAGTGACTAACGCTGCTTTTTAGGTTAGCTTTTTGCTTTCAACAACTTGAACCTTTTGATACTGTTTCTTATAATTTTCATGAAAGTACCTACTTCTAGAAAAAGACAAATTGAAGGATAAGCATTTGGCATATTATTCATTAACCAATTAACTGTATTAACATATTTATTGACTGTGTATCAAATACTAATTAAAACTAGACATAAGCATTAAGCACACGCATGCTTTTTTTGGCACTAAAATGAAAATTTATTTACGTGTTTTCCACTTCTTTCTACGATCTATTTATGAAACAATTTTAAGCTTAATTGGTTCTGTAAATTCTGAAACTACTGCATGCAAGCTTTCGAAGACAATATCTATAAGTTTCTTATCTGTATTATATGAATTAATCACGAAGTATTTTAAGCTATATGTAAATTATTAATCTGTTCGTTTATTTGGACAAAGTTAAAAGAGATATCTTATCTGCCTCGTGTAAGCTGAATGGCGTTGACATTCATCCCACTTTTGAAACTGATATAGAACCTTTGAGAAAATTATTCAATTTTTCTGTTAGTTTGAAAACTTTTACACAAGAATAAAAGTCAATGGTATTCGTATAGGTATGATATTATAAAGAAAAATAGTTCTTACTATAAAGAAAAGTAGTTAGTAATCTTAAATTTGATTATTATTTTTTTTAATTTGATATATCTATTCTTAAACAGATTTTCCGTAATCAATGCTCAAAGCACAATAAAACACATTATTTTCTACCAGCACATTACAGAATTTCATTACCAAGATTAACTTGTGAACAAGCTAATTTCCCAATCAAGGCTTGCTATTAACTTCCTCCATTTTACGATCTTGAAGATATACGAGTGCCAATCCCAAATACGCCTTAATGAAAGCCTGAAATCTATAAATTATGCCTTCAGTCAATCGATAAATAGCAACGTAATAAACTTTAAGTCGTATTCCAATGCAGTTGGTCTCAAATTTGAGTAAGGCTACTTAGCTGGTAAGCAGCCAATAAATATTTTAAAATCAGCGTTGCATTTACATGGTCATTGCTTTGGACAGTTTTGTAGAGCAATTTTTTATCTTAGTTGATGTTTTATGGTGTGAATGAAGTTAGTTTAATTTGCCCTCTTGAGTTTTGATGAAATAATATACATCAGTGATTCAAAAACAGGAAGGCCTCGTCAACAGTATTAGTTTGAAACTTTTAATGATAAGTATCATATTTTATTAAAGGCTATATTTTATTAAAGAAAATACTGATCTGTAAAATATCCCTGTAAATGATATTGAACCTTCTAAAACTTTCCACTAAGGTCTTAGTGGAAACAAAAACTTTTACAGGATCATGTTCATAGAAAATATTTTTAGAGATTAGAAAGTCCTCTTTATAATTATGTAAAGTTTCATATCTTTACTTTGTATCTGTGAAAGCTTAGAACGTTAAGATAATTTATTGAAAAATGTTAATACAATTTGTAGAACATCCAACGACAGCGCACCATTGTGAATCCATGGAAAACTTAGGAAAACTATCGCCTTTAAACATTATGTTGTAAAATCTAGGTACCAGTAGGTACTATGATGACAGTACATATAAACTGTCAGTTCCCTAATTCAGCGGAATAGCAGTAAATAAACACACAGGAGAGACAAGAGAGACACTCCCAGTGCAAGCATGACCCAGTTCATTCCAAAACTCGACAAGTAAATAACGCACAAGAAATATATTTAGGTATGCAGTTTTGATCTAAATTGTTGGATGTAACAGCTTTAATTTAGCTAGCAATTTGACTGTTAGATTATGTTAATTTTCGTTGTTCCGGCGTAAACTATTGTTATTGCGTTGAACATTACAAATATCCGGCCATGTGCTAGTTTGGCCAATTTATTGCTTTATGAACGATATTTTAGGGTAAAATTATTGAACAAAATTATGACTTTGATGTCAAATGTGAGAGTATTGTAAGACCTTTGCAAAAATGTAACTTGAATACAGTTCTAAAAGAAAACTGTTTTTTTCATACACAATTTTGAAGTGAACCTTCAAGTCATGTAATGGAAATACATCATGGAGTAAAACGAGGATTTATTTATATTTGAATCTTGCCAAAGAAGTTTCACTTCTGACAAGTGTGCTGAGCGTTTTTAATATTATGATACACTTAAGCAAAAAAATAATTTTAAAAGGACTCTAGATGCCATAAAACTTAATTAGTTTACTATTTTGATTAAATTCTATAAAAAATAATATTTCTTTGAAAAATACCTTCAGAACTCCTTATTAAAATGAGCATCGTAAGAGCCTTATCAAAGAAGTCATTAAAATACATAGAAAATATTCCATTTGCAATGATTCGAAAGAAAACAGTTCTTCAAGGTATTAAAGTGACTCAGGTCTTGAAGACTCGATGGTTCGTACTTATCTTATGAATGCTAATATAGAAATGCAGCCCTTGTTACATTATATTATGAAACTAGCTGTGCTCCGCGGTTTTACCCGCAGTGCTACGCTCCTGTTGGTCTTAACGAGATGATATTATGTAGCCTTCCTCGATGCTATCTAACACCGAAAGAATTTTTCCAATCGGACCAGTAGTTCCCGAGATTAGCGCGTTCAAACAAATAAACTCTTCAGCTTTATAATATTAGTATAGATTGAAAGTAGTAGGTAAGTCGTAGTAAATTTATTACTAGTTTATGTATCTTTATGTATGGGAGATTTTTATTAAAATGCTATGGTTGTTTTGTAATTTTATCTACTTAATCTAACGTTTAATAATATGAAATAAAAAGTATAAAACGAGACGAGTTAAACTTATAAAATTTCATTCCTCCTTGACTAGTTTTCATATATTTTCTATGAAGAAAATATCTACGTAATGCAATAACAATACGCTAAAAGTATCTTGAAAGTGTAGGTAATAAGTATACGTTAAAAGTATCCAATTTTCTAGACAAGAACTAACCTCTCTGAATGATTTAAATGTCGCGTGGCCTACTTTCAAAAATAAAGACCGAACGTGCTTAACTACAAATGTCTGTTTTTAATAGCTTTTAAAACATTAAAATGTTCATCGAGATTTCTTGTATACTTGAAAATGCATAATATAATAGAGACATAAAATATATTATTAACAATTTTATAAGAGACCAATCGTTTGAATAAATTCGAACCATTCATTTGGCTAATCCAATTATTTTTGGTTGAAGGATAGCTTTACTTTACCAACATAGTATAAATAAGTAGGTAAGTTGAATTGACTCAATCGAATATAAAAATGTTATATAGAAGATACATTAAATTAATGTATTTACAGCTCTAAATTAAACTTTATTTATTTCCACTTGTCGGTATAATATTATCGTTTTTCCATATTATAATCAAAGTGAATAGATTTTTCATTTCACTTAAATCGACATTTGAATCATCTTCATACAAACATACGAATCAATACTGACTTCGAACCTATTCCATCAAAACAATAGGTTTAAATCCCGTCTATCTCAATTGACCTGACAGTTTTAGTGACGCGACATTAAGCCTACATTGGTGAAGTAAAAATGTGGTAAAAACGCCGATTCTTTTCTAATACTTTTTGCAGATGTGATTCGTTTCATCCCTAAAGTCGGTCGTAAGTATTTTGTAGAGGGTCACCGGGTCAATAAACGCTAAACGTTTGGTGTAAGATATTGTCTAACTTTCGCAGTTATTACTTAAACTATGGGTTAGTTTTATTTCGTGTTAAACGTTCCAAATGCTATGATATTTTTTAAAAAAGTTTATTGCAGTGAGAAAGTAATATGCGAAACAAATAAATGCTCATTTTGTTTTATTTTCACAAAGGAGCCATGGTAATAATAAAAGTATTAATGAAATACCAGGAGTTCATGACATAGGAGCTGTTCTTTCTCTCCTTAGAGTATATATTACAATAGTATAGAGCGAGTGTATTGCACAAATTGCATAGTGCGCATCGTAGGCAGATGAGCTATAGATACTATATAGATGTGTGTGTGACAAATAGGGATGGGTAGGTATCAATTGCGTGTTGAACTATCGATAAGTTATGTAAATAAATATGTATCATAAGTAAATTTTATGTTCAATAAGTTATTAAAGGAAAAATATATGAATAAAGTATAAATATGTAATTTTAAATTTGTTTACCAACTGAATAAAGTTTGTTTATTCCATTTGAATATTAAATATTATATAAGAAATTTTCTTGTATTAATTATAAGTACTTTAAAAAAATATGTTTAATTGGAATATCAGAAAAACGTGAGTACTTTTTAAATAATAAAGTTAATAAAATAAAAGATCGGGTTTAGTGCTATTTTTTTAATAATAAATCAAACAATAATAATAATGTTTTAAAAATGGTAAAAAATATTAAGGAATAATTAATAATTTAAAATAATAATATAATAAATAATATTAATATTTTTTTTATTTAATTTTATCCATTCTACTATCAAAATCTTCTAAATCAATTGAGCGGTTCAGAAAATATATCGTAACATTACATACTTTACATTTACACTATAATACATTCGCATTCATAATATTAGAAAGTGTATCATACAAAACACACCACAAATTTATTTATAATACATTTTTTTAATTTTAAAGTTAAATAAATAATTTGTTAAAATATAGTTCTTCTAGTAAACTATATCGAGTACAGCGTTGGTCAGGTCACATAACTACGATCACGTGGCGTCAGTGAGGCGCGCGAGCGAGCCTGCGCGTGTCCGCCTCCCACCTACCCTTCACCCCCGCGATGCTAGATTTATTTTCATAAAAATAAGTATAACAATCGACTTACTGATGAAATGTGATAGTGGATTCCAATTTTGTGTATTTTCTAGTATCGTTTTTGCAAGATAGAACTGCACATTTCACCATGTTTATTCGTAAATATGAAAAAAAATCCAGAGCAACGCACTTCGTGAGCACTCAACCACGACTGCGAGTGCTCGCGGCGGGAGCGTCGTGTTGTTCCCACCTGTGCCTACTGTTCCCACTTGGTTGTTCGCACTCTATAGATAGTATATATACTCTAAGTTTCTCTCTCATACATCGATTGGATAGAACATTCCAGTCGTTTGGATAAAGATTAGATACAATAAGAGTGCTTAAAAGATGCTCCAGTCTTGAATTAAATATTAAGGGAATATGGTCAGAAGCTAATAGCTGTTTTATGAAAAAATGGGACGCTTTATGATGTCGGTAATCGTCTCCTTGATACGTTTGGAGCTGTGTACCAACATATAAAAAAATCTTGATTTGTCTGACTTACATAAGGCTAAACACTGTCTTGTAACCAATAGTTGAAGATGTGTGTAATACTTTAAATACATAACAGGACTTTAGTGTAGCTAAAATAATGAAGCGTAACAATCACGCTCATATTTCTATTTATTCAGTTTTCAAATCTGCGATAGATACGAAAGACGATAGCAATTAATTCATAGCCGGGTACTCCAATTATCTTGTCGAAATATAGCTCTCGTTTCACTTGTTAGATTTGAGATTTAACTGCAAATTTTCCAATTTATACTTGAAAAGTTATGACGTTGACAGAATGTGTTGATGTATAAAGTTAGATATGGCCAATCAAGTAATGGACCATTGCATATCAGGTTATAGGCTGAAGATATGACAGCGTTGGAAAAAAATAGTACGGAACTATATCAAAATTTACGTTTACAACTTTATGAAATAAAAGTGTACAATGTTCTTATTTTGCATATTATAATAATATTAGAAAGTAAATACTTCCAGCTATTCAACTAGCTAGAGAAACTGTCAATAGTATTAAAAGGGCTGTATAAGAAAACTAGAAGAAAGTTCAGATGAGAAGAAGCTCTCGAGGTTGAGGAAAACAGTTTTGGGAAAGTTCCTATTTTGTCTCAAATAGCTTCCCGTAAATACCTGTAGACATTCCTTAGAGATCGACTATTACTTCCCGTTGTTCCTTAAATTAAATAAACTATTGCAGTTTAGTTATGAATACAAATTGACACTTAATTTTTCATATGAGTATAGACGATAAAAATAATTGAAGACTATAAATACATTTGGTTGATTTTTTTTGTATTTTAATTAATAATTAACCAGTGATGGGTTTATACTGTAAGTAATTTTTGGTACATACAGGTATTTTTACATGTATTTTTAGATACTAGCTGTGACCCGCGGTTTTACCCGCAGTTAACCCAGATAATTCCTCGATTAATCGGCTATCTAACACCGAAATAAATTTTCAAATCAGACCAGTAGTTCCTGAGATTAGCGCGTTCAAACAAACAAACAAATAAACTCTTCAACTTTATAATATTATATATAAAAAATACTAGTATCTATAGATACAATACTTATTTTACATAGATACAAAGCTTTCTTAACACAAAATCTATGCCCGTGTTATTGACACAAGACACGACCTACTTTTCACAAACATGCCTATCAAGCAGAGTTTCAAGTTTTTGTATTGCGAAACATTTTTGCAACAGTTCTGAATTTATGTTTCTAATACTTTAGTAAACTAGTACTAAGTTTCAGCGAAAAAAAATAGTTTAACAATTTTTAGTGATATCTTAAGGTTAAACTATATTATTTTTCTATTTTCACTGAAATCTTTATTCGTTTAAATAGAAAAAGAACGCTCTATTGATCCTTCTAAATTCTAAGAACGTTGTAATCCCAAACTGTCGTTGAGAACCTTCTTCAACAGACGATCTAAGGTGTCAATATTATTTACACCGAATATCGCGTTTCAAAGAACAAACGATATTTCAGTCTTATCAAATAAACCAATATGTTTTTACTAGGAACTAATGCTATATGATATTATGTAAGGCTTTTCTTTTTCTTTTTATCACTTAGCAATATAATATTATTCAATATTATAGATATTCTTATAATATTATAGGAGTAACTAGAAGAAGAAGCAATTGTTCCATTTTATATTTCCAAAAATTCATTTAAATCACCAAAAATAATAAATGTCTATTTAATAATATTTATAAAATCTAGATATCGATCAATTCAAATTAGTTAATCCATTCATTATTAAATCATTTGTATTCATCTATCCATGCATATCAAGAATATAATGTTATAACGACTGTTTAAACTTTAAACGAATGTCATTACTTCTGGTCAAGCTTCCTACATTATTCGCAAATACATATGACACTATAAAATATTAATACCTACTTATATAGTTAGATTCTCCATCACATTTTCAAATCACAATTAAATTCATTTCCTTACAGAAACTGTGACTTACATGGACAATGGATTAAGTTTTATATAATCTTAAAATAAATATATAAATTATGTGTAAAAAGATGCATGTGTTTAAAGAAGAAATGATACCGCTTATACGAATTCAGGTAAGTCAAGCTATAGATATAGTAAGACTACAAGTTTTATTAGAGCAGGCAGATTTTAAATAATAATTAATTAGGCGTGTAATAGTTGAATGTAGAATGTAGGTCGCTTATAAAGGGAATCGTTGTTTTAATTTTAGATACATAATATACACAGTAGATTGAAGGTGAGATTCGTTATAATGAGGAAGTTTTGACAAATGAACGATCCTTGTTAAGTTGATTTAGCCAGAAATACATTATCAAATTAAGCAGTCAGAAGTAGCAAACTAAAATTTCGTTAATACCATTAATACTACTTTAATTTTATTTTATAATTCAAGCATGAGTAATGAGAGATTCTAGTATGTGTACCTATGCTATTTTTATGAAGCATGTTTTTTCCAGTATAAATTCCCCATTATTTTCCATTTATCTCATTGCTACGAAAAGGTATGTATACCATAGCTTGAGCCCTCTAGATTCACCCTGCTAGTAATACCATTAAGGGCACCTTTGGACAAATTTAGTTTACATTATTGCATAATACCTTCTTGCTCAATGGGCTGATAGTTTTCCGATCACGTCGTATACAATTACTCCGCTAGTTCCCTTAATCTGCAGTCAACCTAAGAATTTGTTGATGTCGCTGTATAGTGCAATAAAATGTTTTTATAGTGTACGTGGAACTCATACTATGTTTTGAAGTTTTTTTTTTTATTTTGTGGTATCAATTGCCTTTTTACAAGGTGTCTTTCACATAGACGTTACATATGCATAATATACTGATGCATTACGAAAGAATTTTTTTGTTTGAATTTGTAAGATTTTTCTTGTTAATAGAGTTCAGTTTATTATTTAACTTCTTATTTCATCTGATTGTAAACGAACAATGTGCAGTTTTTATGAGAAAAAATCTTTAATGCTAACAAAGCTTTTTTTCTAACAATGTCCTACAAAATCATACACACAATTATTAATTAATTCATATCCCCAGATATGGATCGACGGATATAATAAAAGTCTAGAACATGGCCTTTTTAAATAATTGATCATATTCTGGTCTAGCTCTAGAAAAACTAAATAAGGCCTGCTATGAACGAACGATTAACTGCTGCTGCTATTCTGTTGATGATAAAATATCTTGATTTTCAAACGTACTGTCATATTCTTAATTGTGTAATTAAACTTGTTAAATTTGAATTCAAATTTCAGCTACTAATAACTCGGTTTAATTCTCTAAGGTTATTATAATTTAAATTTTTTATTAATGCTTTTAGTAATAGATTCAAACATGTAACAACATACTAAAATGTATAATATGTTATATCTTAATAATCATAATAAAAACTGACTCATATGAAAAGTCTACGTAATATATCTGGCCTAAACCCTTTTGGAGACCTGAGTAAATAATTATTATGAACAGGTGGACACTGGACAAGCAATTTCATTTGATTGTTACATATAGAAATGCTGATGAGGTCAAGTTAAATTTTTTATCTGTTGTACGATTTGTACATAAAGTATAATTTTACTTAATAAATTTTTGCCAACAAAATAGCAAATTATATTTCTTCAATGTCGAATATATCAAGACATACTTAAGTTTATTGATTTATTACCGCCAATATTATATCAATGTAATTAATCTTATTAAAAACTAAACATATCAAAATTTTATTGATACGAAATGTTCAACCTGGGTGAAAAATGAAACACTACAACCAATTGAAAGTGGTCACCTAGTGTCAATATCTTAACAAATGCTATATCGTCGCCGTAGAAGAGAAATTAGATAACTAACAAAACTGTTTTTACGAGAAAAAGCTGATTTAGTGTATTTTTTTCACAAAAACCGAAATAAATATTTTACTGTTAACATTTTTACTGTAGGTTTTTTTATATGTTATTAAAGGGTTAGTTATGCATGTTTTTAGGTTATTGTAAACCCGATATCATGTTACCTTAATATTTAAGAAATAATTTAAAAGTTATCTAATTTTGCTCCAACGAGATTTCGGAACTTACATGTAGTTATCTACTTTATTAAGTTAGTTGTTCAGTTTTGTCCGTGTGAGTTAAAGACAATCAGTTTTAAATCGAAATGATAATTAACATTGTTCAATTATTCTTCTGCAAATAAAATATATGAAGAACATTTGTCTAATTTTTTCGGATAATCTAAAGTAAAAAATTGAATAAATCTTTGTATATGAATGACTGATAATTACTAAAAAAATACATTCAATAAAAAATAAAAAAAAAAAACATTTGAAAGTGTGATAATTCATCGTGAAGAAGATCGTGCAGTACCGCATCGTACTCTCCAAAGTGTATCCGATAGAATACCGATAAGCTGGCGACTCTGCGGCGATGACCGAGGCTCTGGAGTTTTTTGCCACTAGGTCATCGTCGTTTATGAGCCTCTTGGCACGCCTCTCTATCGCCTAAGCGCCTCCAGCTGGTACTTGGCGGAACCGTCCCAGAGATGAGAGCAGTATTCCATGCACGATCGGACTTATGCTTGATAAAGGTTGAGCAACTGTACCGGGCTGAAATACTGTCTCACCTTCGCCAGAGTTCCAAGCTTTTTTGAGGCTACTTGGGCTTTTGATTCTATGAAGGAACCAAAGTTCAGAGTAGGCGTTAAGGTGATACCAAGAAGCTCGAGGTGGCTAGTTATCGGCACGGACACACCTTGGAAATTCGGACTCAGGTGGAATGGACTCCGTTTAGCGGAGAATAGACACTCCTGGGTCTTAGATGCATTGAACTTGACCAGATTGGCATCGCCCCAGTCGGAGACCGCCTGTAAGGACAAGTTCATGCGATCAACCATCGCCTCCCGTAGAGACTGAGTTTGTGCCGTACTGGCTCGCGCGTTGGATACATATCTCTCCACAACAGCTAGTGCTATCGTTTGCGTACCCATAGATACCGGGTTTCAGCAGATCGTTGATGTGTAGCAGGAAGAGTGTTGCGGAAAGAACTGATCCCTGAGGTACTCCGGCATTTATAGCCATTTGGTCGGACGAGCAGCCATCGACGGCCGACGACCGGTTAGAAGCGAAGCGACCGGTCTCTTAAAAAATCTGAGATCCAGGCGCAGAGACCAGCAGGCAGACCGTAGGATGGAAGCTTGCCAATAAGACTATCATGCCAAACCCTATCAAAGGCCTTCGAGATATCAAGGGAGACAGCAAGTGCTTCACCATGATTCTCGATGGCCTCACTCCAGATGTAGGTGGCGTACGCTAGAAGATCCCCAGGTCCGCGGTCCACGGTTTCGGCGGAACCCGTATTGTCGGTCACTGAGGAGGTCGTTCGCTTCTAGGTGTGCCAGGAGCCGGCTGTTCAGTACACGTTCCATAGTCTTACAGAGTATGGACGTGACTGAAATTGGCCTGTAGTTGGAAGGATCGGCACGACTGCCTTTTTTGGGCACAGGCTGCACGTTGGCAAGTTTCCATGATTTCGGTACTATTCCAGTCGTCAACGAAAGGCGAAAGAGGCGTGTCAAAACATGAGCAAGTTCAAGCGCACAGGTTTTAAGAACTATGGCTGGAATTCCATCAGTATAATCGTAAAGTGTGCGCAGACGATTATTCCATAACTATTACAGATATCAAAAAACTTTATACTGACATTGAAAGTACTATAATACCTAATGAGTAAAATGACAAAAATAACTTTTTAAAAATAAAACGAGAATTATTCAAAAATGTTACATGAAACGCTCCTATGGGATAATGATCCCTAGCTTGGTCATTATCTCCAACTTCTCGATTTTCTCTTGCTTCTTCGCTGTCTTTAGCATCTTCATTTTTTTAGATTCTTCATTTTCTCTGCCTTCTTTATTTGCTCTACCTTGTTCGTTTTCTTTCGATTCACCATGCTCCCTTAGTTCCTGAAAGTCTGTTTCACAATCTGTGGTTTCAGCGATCGTACGATCGTAAAAAATAGTGTTTTTTTTTTTAAATATTGTACATTGTTCGTTTTTGCCACATCTTTCTTTTTGCATTCTCAGAATTTGCGGCGAGGCGAAAATGATTAACGCTCATTATGCATTTTATTTAAAACTTTATGGGTTTATCTTGAAAGTTAATCATTTATTAGTCAGTTATTCAATTTTTCTTCTCAATTTATACTTCCATTATTGAATGTTCATTTTTGTTACAGAACCCTACTTTTTTTTATATCTTACGAACAAAACGAGATTTCAAAGCGAGGGTAAGGTCAAAAGATGCGGCCAACTTTAAACTTTAATATAATGCAAAAAAGTAGATTTTGGAAAAAATGCTAGTTGTTCGATTTCTCTTCTACGGCGACGATATAACTTGAATTTGTACCTACTTAATTCCTAAATATATAACTTGAATATTATAACCCCCTATATAATGCCTGCACCCACTTGTTCCAGGCGGAAGAAGGGACCAGTAGAACATCAGAAGGCGAGGACAATGACGGGAGTGACGTCAACGCGGACTCTCGGGCCCTCTCCACTGCCACCTCGAGGGAGGAGGACGATGACTCCAGTAACAACGCTAGCAATGAGAGCAAGAGCCCTGGACAACGGTGAGACCAAAATATCATATTACTACATTTTTAAAACAAAGTCGCGTCTGACTGTTTGTGATAAACTTAAGCTACTGCGACGATTTGTATACTGTGTTTACCAGTGTATGGTATGGTTCTCATATTTTGTTAAGTTTTGGACAAAGCAGGCGAAGCCGCGGGTGGAAGGCTATAAAGTATAAACATAAAGAATGTAATATATAAATAAATAAATAAATAAATAAATAAATATGGTGTACTTGAGGCACATTATGTATGTGGATAGAGAAGACATGAAGAACTAGCGCCTATGGTGTACACTATCGAAATAAATCGGTTTGGGCCTAATATTCTTTAGTTCAACAGTGTGGCTTCGAGCCACATTATTCCTTAAATTATGTTGTGTACACTATGCTCTATGACATAAAATATATGAATATGAAGCATTTTTGGGCTAATTTAATTTAGTTATGCACTTTGTCGCACGAAAATAAAGCCTGAGACGGTATGTTGTACATATTTAGATACTATAGAGTATAGATCCATGAAATATCAGTTATCGAATACATCAACGATTACCAACATTATACATCTTCTTATGGCACTTGGTATTCATTAAGACCAGCATTTGTATTATAATGCACTAACATCGCCGAACGACACAATAGGTATGCCAAATTATTTTGTTAATACATTAAAGGATATGCGAAAATTCACCATATTTTGTTATGTGTAATATTTTATAAACAATGCAAGCACAATTACACATTATATTTGGATATCATTCATGGAATTGTATAGTGACTTGCTGTTTGGTTATCACATAATTATTATGCTCGTCAATGGATGGCAAAATTTATCAAAACTTCATATAAGGGTATATCATTATAATTAATATTAAGTTTAATGCATTGCCACTATATTTGTGGACTGTGGGTTTATTTTATTGTATACGTGCAATTAAAAAGAGTATAATGTAGAAATCAAACAACACCAAAATTTGATGTTAATGAGTTTGCAATACAAACTTGTATTTGTAGAATTCAATAATTATAAATTCACCAACGTTATAATTATAAATCAAACATTGTACAGAACATAATTTCACAACTTGTATCTTAGATTTCTTATAGCACATATGTACCAAAAATTTAAAGGTATGGATTGAAAACTACCATTATAATATTTCTCCATATGCTATTAAATGCATGTAATATTGTGTTCTTAACTTAAACTGCAGAGATCAAAATATTTTAATGATATGAAACAATTAGCAAAATTAAAAACTTAAAGTACCTACGAACTATTTAACGATAAGTGAATGAAGAGATAATTCATATATTATTAGTAAAAATTTACCAAATACTCAGGATGTAAAAATACATTTACCTTTCTACGAAATGTGAACCGATTCCATAAATATCTTTAGTTTAAAAATCGATACCTCACTGCTATATATTTAGCCTTAATCACTGGTCGTATAAGATATATATTTTGTTTATTTAGGTCAAGAATATTTAGAGACTAGCAATCTTCTCAGATATCGTAAAAGCAAAATATCACTTTTATTATAAATCCCATTACGTACTTAGGGAAGTTCCTAAGATAATAAACGAAATTCCTAATGTGCTTGAACACGAGGAAGTTATTTTTATTAGAATTATCAAGTTATTTTGGAAAGCTACTCGTACTCGGCTGATGTTCGCCTGTGTCCTAAGCTAAAAGAGTATACTGAATATTAGTTCAGGTTATTAAACTGTAAAATATCATCAAATTTTATATTATAATTAACTATTTTCATGATTCAGTAACACGTATTAGTAACATGCAAATGTCGAAATAATACGTTCATATTTCTAATATCGAAACTAAAATATATAATATTATGGATACCTATAGATCTAATTTTAACCACATTTTCTAGACTGGGAAAATGCATGATAACTAGCATGTCATAACACAGGTGGTAGGTTCTCATGTACATTACGCAATCAGCTAACCTCTGTAATTCAACAACCTTTTAAAATAAGCATCCAGTTTTATTTGAGGAATCTAACTTAGAAGTTTTTTATTAATTTTCATACATTTAATTCTATTGCTTACATTTTTGAAAAATTAGGACTTTACAAATACCAGTGAAATGTTCTTTATATGAATTTACATTTTTAATCATTTGTCAAATCCTTGCTATGCTATATTATATGCTGCTTCACATTAAAATATTTAATAAAATATTTTTACCTTTGTATGACAATAAATATTTACCGTAACACTTGCTAATCTATTTATTCACAGTCCACATAATGTTATATTTTTATAACATATTACAGGCTCATAAATCGATAGTTATATGACGTAGCATCGTGCAATGCTTGATCTGATTACCAGTCCAAGGTGAACGGCAAATATGGTCTCCAAATAGTCACCATGTGTGTTGAGTGAGTCATATAGTTTATGGTCATACTGGTGTTTCCTACACTGTGGCCTAAAATATAGGAGAAATACTTTTAATTAATTATATACTGAATAGAAACATTAGTGGCTGTTGTACCAAGTTATAAGATTTAACGATATTAGAAATAGAGTCGTATGATTGTTTAAAGTTTAGTTTGAAATTGTAATCAATTTAAATAATTCGAATAAACTATGTAATTTTTAATAACTTTCTGATTAAACTTTCTCAAATAAAAATTGCGTGTCTGGTTGTAGAGTTTAAATTATAATTTATAAATTAATCCATTAATTTTATTAGTTTAAAGTATTAGTATTACTGAACCGCGGCCACAATAAAAGACATTTTTTTATTTAATAGTGTTCAATTGTTTTTTTTTTTCACGTTTAAAAAGTTTATAAAACGATGTCCTATTAGTATAGTTAGTACTATAGTTATTCTACTATTCTTCCCAGACCTTAGCCTGCATCGAAGCATCGAATCGTGAGAAAAATGTGCAGTGACACGAACTCATTAAGGCCGAACATACTTATATTGGAAGCCTTTAAAGTGGCTACGAAAACAAAATAAAATTCAAAGTACTTTGATTATTTCAGAAACTTATAACACTTAGTATTTAAAACTATAATATTTTGACTGACCGGTTGGCTTGGTTGGTAGTGACCCTGCCTTCCAAGCCAGAGGTCGTGGGTTCGATTCCCACCTAGTGCAAATATTTGTATGATGAACATAGATATTTGTTCTGTGTCTGGGTGTTACTTATCTATATAAGTATTTATTTAAAATTATATAATACCTATGTATGTTTATCAGCCATCTGGTTTCCATAACACAAGCGAAAGGATCAGATCGTGCCGTGTGTGAAAATTGTCTTGGAATATTTATTTATTTGACCTCCAATGTTTGATCTGAAATGTTCTAGAACTTATTTCCAGTGGAGATAAGTAAAAATATAAGTGGACAAAAAAGCTAGTTATCCAAATGTCGAGAAACAATATATTTTATTGGAAAAGATGTCAAATGTCAAATCTATTTGTAATAACAAGGTGTTCGCGATAACCTTGGCGATCTTGCTAGAGAAATTATATCAGTAACGATTAAAAAAAGAAATGTGTCATTGGCATAACATAGCTCGTTACTTTCAAAATCTGAGTTTTACTTTTTGAATTTAACCATTATTAATATAGAAGTACAAGTTCATTCTTTCTTCAAAGTTCACACTATATCTGAGTACGAGAATACGTAATAGTAATTCATAATTTACGAGACAGTATATTACTTCGCTTAAGCCAATATTATTTACCATACAGATTGCCATCAAATACGGCTTATGTATTGTTACATTACACTTTTAATCATAATTTAAATGCTTCATTCCCAAATTCTATTCAATGTAAGATCATACTTCATTTCCAAAATACTATTGAATATAAGATTATCATTGTTTTTTACTTTCAATCTCTTCCATAAGCCATTCCACGTGCTTTATCCTTTTTCTTACCCAGTCATTTCTTTTATTCCGTTGTCAATCCTTTCCTGATGCCATACATATAAGTCAACAATCATTTTGCAAAGAGAGACTTCTGCAAGTAGTCTTACGCCTCTGCAAATGTTCATGGGCGTTGGTACCGCTTGCCGCTTACCATTAGGCTTCTTCTTCATTAGCCCATATATGTGGAGACATAGACGGTGGAGCATCGAGGGGCACGAGCCTCCCTTCGAAACATGAAGTGGATCCAGGCCAAAGTCCACCACGCTGGCCTAATGCGGGTTGGTGGGCTCCTTACCTACATAAAAATCACTCATTATATTACAGCCAGCCTTTTTAGGTTTCTTATTATTTCCATTCACATTCATCGATACATCAAATCCAGTAATAATTGCGTTGACACAATCACTTGAGCGTACTTCACAAACAATGAAATCTGCTTCTTCGTGCGTTAGAATTTAATAACCTATTTTCTGTTGTACCTGTAATTGAAATAAAGTATTGTATAATCATATCTATTGTCTTTAATAATGTGTATTGTTGCTGTATCAATTACCAAGGTTGTAGTGATTACTTAATAAACTAAGTAGGTACCCTAACTACTTGATTCACGTAACAATATTACAATAATGAACAGCATGAGCCAATTATTGGTGATGGGTGTAACAATACGTTAGTAATCCAGAAAAGAACATTCCCTACAACCATTAAATCAAATTAATGTGTCTTTGGGCTCACTCACATACGAAAATATAATGCTTATTAGGTATACTTTGTGACTAAACGTTATCGGATGGTTTATACAAAAAAAAATTATATGAAATTTCATATCTTTACTTGTTCTAAACTTAATAATGCTGACTGTGCCATCACATTTATAGTAACTATTTAGTAATCTGTCCTAATACTAATACATACTTAAACGTTTTATATGCTGGTTTTATTCTAGTCATATGATCATATTATCAGCCAACTTTTAAATGCTTCATTGCGCATCATCACCCTTAAACATGTAGTTACCTCATTTGACTCAATATCACTTTTATCAAGTGCATCTCCCTTCAAGCCTTGTCTATATATTCTCCAATTGACATTGAATGCCTATAATATAAAATCGATAGCACAACCGTGACCCATCTTACTGACACTAATCCAAGATCTTGACACGGTATGGGCTCTGGTGTTTATTGATTATTATGAGATTTTGTTTCTTTATAAATTAACGTTTCTATGTTCTTGCTTCATAAGTCCCATCCTACTAATATTCAAAATGCGAAAGAGTGTGAGGATGAATGAATGTTTGTTACTCTTTCACGCAAATACTACTGAACTGATTACAATGAAATTTGGTATGTAGGTAGCTGAAGACCCAGAATAAGACATGCTACTTTTTATCCTGGTAATCCCACAGGAACGGGAACTACTATGTTTTTCTTGTGTAACAGTAACACTTACAATAAATAATACCAATGTCTCACTTAAATGATTTTCTATAGATACAAGATATGTACCGAAAACTATTCCAATTTCTATAATAGCCCCTAGAGGGATCTCTTCGTACGTGACAATGAAAAGAACTTTCAGTATTATTAGTAAACTCAAAACTAACACAATATGAAAACTATATTTTTCTTTTGTAATTTTCTATGGATATTTAATACAGTTAAAAATAATGTTTTCTTCGATAGTAAGAATTACATGAGTGATAAATCAGAATTCCCAAAGAATTAAAAGCATCGTCAAAGAACTTACCGAACGGGGAGATCACTTGATACATAAACTACCGAATCTGATGGTATGTATATTCTTAGAAATAAGTTTGTAATTGCTTGATATAATTAAAAAATTCACCGGTCACCAACATATTGTTTTAAATCCAGACAGTCCGGTTTGAAAAAGGCACAAAATAACGAGAAGGTAGTTGTTAACTTTATTTTAGTTAGGTAACTGAAGAACAAAAACCTAAAACTGCATAGATAATAATTATTAAGATATTGGTCACAAGTGAAATTAAAAAAAAAGTAAATAATGAACAGGGAAAGAACATCAAATTCAAATTTGGAATCGACCTCATGTTAAAATTATTTAAATTTTTTAAATTAAATATAATCTATAAATTTATTTGAAAACGTTTAAGTATAGCAATTACAACTGCATTAATATTATGTTGAATATTTTTTATTTTTATTTAGATATTATATCCATTGAATTCATACTTACTCCTTTTACACTGGCCAAATATAAACATCGAACATGTCGAACAAAAAAAGAAAACAAAACAGCGTTCCATTTTCAAAATTCGCGCGCCTAACCAGTTTGCATTTTCCATATCTTGTAAAATTTTACGTTTGGTGTAGTGGTTTCATTTCAGTATATTATTGAAAGTTATGACATGTTAAATAAGTTCAAGTGTGTTTTCAAGCTATAACTGGTGGGTACGTAAAATGTTAGTATGATAATAAAGTTTAGGTACTTAATTAAGTAAATCATAAAATAAAAAATATTACGGGCTCACAATATTCCTCAATGAGTTCATACTCAATCTCTCGAAACATTATCATATTTTATTACAAATAGAGAAACACGTTTATTTATCATTATTTTTTATGAAATTAAAATTAAATTCGATTGTCAATTTATTGCATGTTAACATAATATTGTATTAGAGCATTTTCTTATCATTTAATTTATTTCATTTCGGCAAACACAAGAAGTTTTATGTTATCAAAAATACGATTTTCGACTCAATAGTCAATAGTTTGAAATTACTAAGAAGAATAAATTGCTCACAAAATGAAAATATAAGTTTAAATTTTAAATACCTACATGGATTTGAAAATATGTAATGTATTTAAAAATAAGTTTCATTCGCCGAATGTACCTGCTTTTACGCGTATACGCAATTATTAATGTATAAAATAAAATTGGGAATAAAGGAGAAATTAATTTTAGGTTGGTGAAAAAGTTTTCGCCATTCACAACAAATACGCGCAATGATGATATGTAAGTTAAAAAAATGTAAATAAAATGCTTTCGACGCTTAATTAGCAACGCACTGAGGCTCTTTTGGTTATGGTCACTGAATTCAGTTTATTATGAAAAACAATTTATTTTATAATAATAATTTTAAACCGGTAGGTTACAAAATTGGATTTCACTGAATTTTGAGATGATGAAGCAAATATAATTTTAACTAAAGCATGTTTTTATTATACTTACGTTAATTTTAAATTTCTAACATCTACTAATTTAAAGCACATCAATTTATACTGAAATCTATAAATGAAAGGAAAGCACTCGATCAATATTTTATAACATTTTTATTATCAAAAAGCAGGTAGTTAATAGTTATTACTAATTCAGTTTCCATACCAATAGAAAACCGCGCTGGTCTCACAATACAGAACAACGAATTAGTGTCACCATGTGCAACGCTGGAAGCCTAGACATCACGCAGGAGGTCTTGAATAGAACAATTGCATGTTTATTTTACGAAAGCTGTGAGTTTCGTTACGTATTTCAGTCACGTACCGTTATATTTCGTTTGGAATCGATAAGGCCCGAGTTGTTTACTTCTTTCCACTATATAAAAGCTTCACTTGATGATATTTTTCTCCGATTGTTTGGGTGTACGAATAAAAATGTAGCGTGCAATATTAGTTTTGTGTTTTGTACCAATTTTTATGGCAGCAATTTTTATCTTTCTTATCTTTAATTAAATTCTACTGAAGGTATATTTAAGGTAACGACTTTTAATACAATTATTTAGTCGATTTATTTATTTATTATCATACATGTTATTTTTTATCAGCTATAGGTACGTTAGCGGTAAATGCGCGTTGCGGCGAAACTCATAGGATTTCGATCACAACACTGTCACATGTAACATTAGCATCCCTTTGTAGGCGACCGATCATTGCATCGAGCTCGTCAAGTTCTCGGAGGTCCGTGCTGGACTCCGAGAGGCCCGGGTCTGATTCAGACAAACGGGGCCATAAATGGAGACACGTCCAAGCTGTCATGGCATACTACCAGGCACTCAGGAAAATAAAGAGGTTCGATTGTATAGAAGACAAGCAACAATTCTTTAACTTTTTTATATGGTCGTTGTTTATTTCCAACTAATGCTATCCTTCGTCTATGTCTAGGTCTTCAATGATTATCGATGGATTATGTGTGTTTTCGTGTGATTATTGTGCCTAGTTTTAACTTGGTGAACTTTGGTTTTCTATATCTTGATAATCGAATCTTTTTCATTGTTATTCTTGTTTGCATCTGAATGACGATAGATTTATTATAGATCATTCCTGAGTTTAGATTTAGAAATTTAGTTTAGAAACGTATTGATAATAAATCGATTTTTGTCTAATTGGAATTGTTTTTTATTTTCTCTTGTATGCCATGCAGCATGATGATTAGATTTTGTGTGCACGATTTTAACTACTCTGTCAATAACTGTGATCGTAAATTGGTTTTACATTAAATCTGTATCTGTACAAAATTCATTTCTTCTGAATCTTTCCTTCCAACTCTGTTTTTCCTTTAGAGTTGCTTTCTTATGCCTAATGTGTTTGTATCGCAACAGAACAAAGTCAAATCAGAGATGGATGAAACTGCGAACGACGGTGCAGCTAAGTTCAGCAATACAAAAGAAACCGCCGTTGAAGAGAGAGGACTCCTTCTTGAAGAGGTTTTCCACGCGGCAGATACCAGAAACGCAAGAAACAGTGAGATATTATTAGTTTGTCTTTAAACTATTTATTATCTAGGTTAAAGCTAAATTGTTAGTATTAAAGTATTTTACAAAGAAGTAAACCTGAAGGTAGATAGACATTAGACTTACGTATTTCACCTGTAAATAATTAGGTAACTAAAAGCCTTATGCTGCTCACGCCTACGTTTCGTCCAAATCAATACCTACGTTAAACGTTTTTTTTATATGAAATCTGATAGTCTAGTCACTCCCTCTTTCACATGATTGTTTCTAGATATTTAGGAATACAATCGAAAACAACATATTGAAATACGAATATAATTATTTGATTGCTTCTTTTTTATTTTTCTTTTTTTTTAATATAATGTAAATTTAAATTGATATTTCTGTACAAATTCTTTATTAGGTAGAAGACACAGGTTCAGAAGGAGCGACGGGAGAGCACAGATCAACAACACGACAGAGGCGGAGGAAAGTTCGAGCTCCAAGAACCGTGGTGAATCCAGATGAAAATTTCTACTTCTACTGGCTCTGGTTGATCACACTCTGTGTGTTGTATAATCTGTGGACACTTATTGTGAGGCAGAGCTTTCCAGAGTTACAGGTGAGATTTAAATTTGTTTTTGTTAAAAATAATTCTTACTTTAATGATAAAATTGTTAATATTATAGGTTTGATTTCTTGAGTTTTAATCATTCAATTCATACAGATTATCGTAAAAAAATATTATTGTACTGAAATAAAACTTCTATTATTAAATTAAATTGGAAAAGAAATAATATATTTATTTGAGTAAATAGGCGGCTCCCTACAGAGCAAGCAGCCTTGCGAAGCAGTTGCTGTCATTTTAGTCGGCCTAGCCACGTCCATACTGAGCTGCTTCGCTCTGTGGAGACCCGCCTTTTAGATCATTATGACAATAATAATAATAATACCTTTTCCTGTGTTTCTGTTCCATATAAATACATTTATTTTACGCATACAACCAAACCACAAACGCGCTAATCCGAATATTTAACGTCTAAATTAATTACACATTTACACAAAACAAATCCCACTGAAATGTTTGTGTCGCCCGCACAATTTCTTCGATGGTGACGTAAAAATACGTACGTGACACTTTCTTAATTAAATTAAGTGGTAAAGAAAATGTTTGTTTGCGTTGGCCCAGGTGGCCTTTCCCAGGACCTTGTAGGGAAAGCTTTTTATTGAGCCGTTGTAAGAATGGAATAAAACTGGGCGCATTTCTAATGTTTTATGGGTCCTTGTTGTGAAGACAAGCGAAATTTTATCGCATTTATGTGATGTTTCAAGAAATATGATAGGTTTTCATGCCTTATAAAAATCTTAGTAAATGCCTATTTATGTTTGATTTTAGACAAATTTCTATGTAGGTATTTGAGTTGTATAAAAGCACTCCACGTTTAATTCGAAAAAGTACTTGTTCGAAAAGCATTTTCAATCTCTATATTATGTGCAATATGCATCAAATAGTTTGATTGGCTAGCTATCAGAGAATTTAAATGTTAACCTTATTCAAAAAAAATGTTCCAAACATTTAGATTCGACGACAAATAAAGAGATGTGAAAGCAAATGATAAGATGCAAAGAAAGCTTAGCCTAACCTGTGTTTTCTATTCAACCAATTATTCCCAGTTTTCAATTCATGTCTTCAAAGACAGAATCATTAAAACTATAAACCCTGTTTCATTTCAACTAAAAATAACCGAAGCGGGAACAAGCCTGCATTTAACGATACTATTGTTCGTAAGTACCTAAGACAGGATAAAAATGCTCTCCTTCCTTTGATGGACAGATGCAATGCTGCTAAAATGAATAGTACTGCAACGGATATGTTTCTTTTGGTCTAGAATTATTGTTCATTAAATTTGGCTTTGTAATACTTTTCGTTAAGTCAAAGGAAGGATTGATTTTGTAATAGATAATTGTAGTTAATTATTTTATTAAAATGGTTAGTTTACATTTGAAGTGTTACAAAAATGCTATTAATGTTTTTTCATAAATAAGCAATTAATTTAAGTAATTCGATAAAAGGCTAAATCGGAGAGTAGAAAATGAGGAACAAATCAAACATACAAAGCAAGAATAAATCATTGTCTATAACAAAACGACTATATCTTTTAGGATTATGCTTGCGATGTTACATTTATATCCAGGATATATCGGAACTTTGGAAGGCTTTAAAGGGCTTTATATTTTCTAATGTTTGATTTTTCTTCTGTATTTTAATGTTTGGAAAGTAAAAATATTATAATGGCTTATATATTTTTCTAATAAGTATTTTGTTTATAATTCTATAATAATGGCAATTAATCAAGTTTGTAATGTTAAAGTAAGCAGTTCGCCAACCTATAAACCGATTAGTGTTTTAACCGATTAGTGATGGTGGTAAATGTTAAAAATATGTATTGACGTTTCAAAAGTGCTTCTCGAAGAAGTCTAATTGAATAAATAAATGTTTGAGTTTGTTTGTTTGAGTTTGAGTGTCATGTAAATTAAATCAATAGAGAGATTAACTTTGACAATTACGTCATTAATGATGAATTAACGTTGTAACTTATAAGCAGCACAGAGCAAGTAATATATAGCAGTATTTAGTGCCAGTAAATTAAACTTGCTTAGCCTAAAATTTATTCATCGATTGCAAATTACAGACTTTTTGCGGGGTTTGAAAGGTTGGGATGAATAATATATCAACAAATCGCATAACATCTGATAAAAAGTCGTTAATTCTAAATGTACAATACTCGCATAACAAGAAAATATAATATAGCAGAATTTCCGAAATCCCTTCTGATATCATAAGTTCGAAAGTAACTCTTGTCTCTTCTTCACACCTAAACCACTTGGATGAAATTTCGTACAAAGATAGTTTGATATCTTACTAAGGACATAGGATAGGTTTTATCCCAGAAATCCCACGAGAACTGGAACTATGCGTGGAAAGCTAGTTTCCAATAAATAAACATTGCGTTCCGCTTGCCAAGTGATCTAAAACTAACTCGTTACCACTTCATCTATTCCCGCGCACTCCGCAGGTTACCCGTAGGGCTTTATTAATGTTCTCTAGAGACAATCTAGCGTTGCCTTTTGCTAGTAATTTTGTTAAGTGGAACTATTGATTTTTCTAGCGTCTCTATCTTGGATAGAGCAGGTTTTAGCGTTCAATGTGTGAGTAGATATTGGATTGATTTTAAATAGACGAGATCTTTATGAGGCGCGTGTTTTTCAATTGCACTAGAAAGAAACAAATTTAAATAATCAAAACAACTCTTTCATATACAGTGTAGAAATTTTCGCGAAATTTTCGCTAAAGGAATGTTTTCTATCAACAAAATTTGCTATCTCGAGTATTTCCTTCGTGCTTTCACACCAGGGCCCATCGAAAATTTTCACAATGTATAATGTAGTTATATTAAATTCCCTGTACAACTGCTTTCCGAATCGGTGGTAAATGGTAAAACTATATTATAATTAAATGTGCTTCTAGAAGAAGTCTTATTGAATGAATAAATGTTCGAGTTTGAGTTTACTATTGAGGCATTATTCCAGGTGATGTGCCACTACTTCTGGGTGACGTGTGACGGGCTGGGTGACCTGGTGTTCGCGTTGGACCTCGTGGTGCAGCTCAGAACTGGATATTTGGAACAGGGTTTGATGGTGAGTTTATTATTAAGAAATTGGTAGATGTTAAAATGCCTATGACGAATAAAATAATAAAAGATGTACAGTTTGTTTGTAATTATTTTTAAAATCGAATGATATGTTCAGTTCTTCTAAGTATTTTTAGAGTAAATAGATAATAATTAAACTCGCATTGCGTTTGAAGCAGATATTCGAAAAAATTTGTTACAACGCGACGCAACGGCGCGATGTTACTGTTTATGTTTCAATGGATTTAGGGTGGCGAAAAAGTCGAAAATAAACTTGCGCGTATAGTTTATTAATCAAAATTACAAGAGTGCGTTTGGTACAATTAATTTTAGCGAAGGAGTTAACTGCTCGACGGCTGCGTGGCAAATCGAAGTGGTAGTAGAGGACAGTGGTAAGGTCATCCGCGGCCAATCGCACGGCGCGGGGACGTGACGCCGCGATGACGCAGTAGCAACGCTCCGTTCCGCACGATTTTGTTGCGGCAACATGCTCCCGGCCTTGGAACGTGCTGGTTCCAACGAACTGTCGACCATGAAGCGACGAATCAGCTATCTGGTGAAGGAAGCGGACAAATTTTAGTGAACGCCCGACGCACGATGCCGTCTGCAGTACGAATGTCGGCCACTCGTGCTACTCCATCCTTCCCCGGATATGTCGCATGGATGCGCCCCAAGCTCCACTTCAACGGCGGCAATCGGTCGTCCTTAATGATAACGAGCGTGTTCTCCTTGAGATCCCCCTTGTGCTGGTGCCATCTGGTTCGCGTTTGCATCTCGGAGACATACTCTTTGGACCAACGATTCCAAAAGTGCTGGCGTATTTGTTCCACCCTCTGGAACCTCGGGAGGCGAAGCTCAGGCACGTCGTATAGATACTCAGCCGTTACAGGTGCAGTCAGCGGACGACCAACCAGGAAATGTGCAGGGCTAAGTGGAAGGAAATCATTGGGATCTGTGGAAAGATGGGTCAAAGGACGGGAGTTCAGGACAGCTTCAACCTGGGTCAATACTGTGCTAAACTCCTCGAACGTTAGATGTGCGTTACCTACTACACGTTTGAGATGGTGCTTGCAGCTTTTTACTCCAGCTTCCCACAATCCCCCGAAATGACTAGCGTAAAAAGGTATCATTTTAAAATTAATATTTTGCGAAGTTGCATATGCTTTAATTTCATCAGAACAGGTAGCTAAAAATTTTTTGAACTCATTCATGAGACCGACAAAATTCTTCCCATTGTCAGAAAAGATAGTCACGGGTTTACCTCGCCGCGATATAAAACGTTTCAAAGCTAAGAGATATGATTCCGACGATAGATCGCTAACAAGTTCCAAGTGAACCGCGCGTGTAACAAAACATATAAATAGGCATATGTACGATTTTTGTAACTTAGCACCTCTGCCTTTACGATTCAACGTGAACACTGGGCCAGCGTAGTCGACACCACAACGTATAAACGGATAACCTGGGTCCAGACGCTCCTGCGGTAGATTCCCCATAATAGGCGCGACTGTAGTCGGTTGCAGTCGTGCGCAGCGCATGCACGAATGTACCACCTTCCTAGCGAGGTTTCTGCCGCCGACCGGCCACCACATCTCTCTGAGCGTAAACAGTAAAAGCTGTGGCCCGGCGTGGAGTAAACGTTCATGCTCGAACCGAAAAAGCAAAAGTGAAAAATGATGATTAGCTGCGATTAAAATAGGAAATTTTTTATCAAAACTAAAATTTGGTGAATTTTGAATACGCCCACCTACACGAATTAAATTATTATTTGCGTCAAAGAATACATTTAATTTAGAAATTTGATTGTAGCCTGATATATTCGTTATATTTTTATTATTTTTAAGCGCATAATAAATATCAGGAAACGATTCCTATTGACTCAACTTTGCTAACGTTAATTCAGCACGATTTAATTCCTCGACTGATAATAAACCTGTCCACTTATTAGTTTTATTTCGCGCGTTATTAATAAAACGTAATACATAAGCAGCGGCGCGTTTAAGTCTATTATATTGTGAAAATCGAGAAAAAATAATTAAATTATCGTTTAAATTGTTACTTATGTGACAACAAATATTTGTAGATTTAATTTCCGGTAAATCTGTATTAATTAATTTGGAATGTTTTAAATCGGGCAACTCAAAATGTATATTATGTAAAAATAACGGACCCTCCCACCATAAAGATGAGGAGCTAAGCGCTTCTAGACCTTGCCCGCGTGAGACTAAATCGGCTGGATTATCCTTGCCTGCGACGTGACGCCATGGATGTTCCTTGGTCAGCTCGTGAATCTCTGCCGTCCTATTTTGAACATAAGGTTTTAATAAATTAATAGGCATACCTAACCAACCTAAAACGATAGTTGAATCTGTCCAAAATACAATTTTATCAAAGTTTGAACGCAGTGATCCAATAAGCTTATTACATAATCGTGCACCTAACAACGCACCACACAACTCTAATCTAGGTATAGTTGTAGGTTTAGTCGGCGCGATCTTACCCTTCGAACATATCAAGCGCACTGTGACATCAGCTGTTGCATTGATCGTACGAGCGTATGCGCAAGCTCCGTACGCGACCTGTGAAGCATCGGTAAATATATGTAGTTCGGTTCGCACTGGATCAATGCACATAACGTGACGCGGTATTCGTAAACTACTAAGAAAAGATAATCCATTTATAAATTTATCCCATATTTGCGAAATTTCGTTAGGAACCGATTCATCCCACGTCAATTTTAACAACCAACATCTTTGTAATAAATGCTTTGCGATAGTAATAAACGGACTTAATAATCCTAGCGGATCGTATATTTGTGAAGCACACGATAAAATAATACGTTTTGTCACTACTTCACTCTTTTGTATAATTTGCGTGAAATAATAAATGTAATCATCGAGACTATTCCATCCGATACCTAAAGTTTTATTGTTACAAGTTTTATTATGTAAACATAGATCGTGCGTTTGCGATTCATTAACGCTAGGCGTAATTAAATTTAAATTATGACTAAAAATCCATTTTCGTAATTTAATACATGCTGAATCTAAAAGACTACTAGTTTCTTTACAAATATTTTCTAATTCGGATATAGAATTCGATGAAACTATGAGATCGTCAACGTAAAAACAATTATTAATAGTATCGGCTACATACGGAATATTCGAGTTTTTGGCTAATTCCTTTAAACATCTACAACTTAGATACGGTGCGGATGCCGTTCCGTACGTCACGGTGTTGAGTCGGTACACCCTCAGCGGCTCTGAGGGATCATCCCGCCACAAGATCAGCTGCAGGTCACGCTGATCTTCAGCAATATTCAATTGCCTGTAAAATTTTTCAATGTCAGCGCATGCAACATACCTATTCTCGCGAAAACGTAATAATATAGAAATTAAGTCACCTTGAATAGCAGGTCCAATCATTTGTATGTCGTTTAATGATACGCCGGAACTAGACTTCATACTCGCATCAAAAACTACGCGTAATTTAGTTGTGGTGGCGTGCTCCCTAAACACACCATGATGCGGTAGGAAATAGTGCGGATTCCCATACGTATTGACGAGACTCATATGACCTAAATTAATATATTCCTGTATAAAATCAGAATACATCTTTTTATAATTAGTATTTTGCTGAAGACGTTTCTCTAACGCGTAAAAACGACGTTCAGCTTGTGCGCGTGTATTACCTAATAACTCAGGTGATTGTTTCAACGGAATTGAAACACAGAAACGACCATCGGAAAGTCGACGTGTTGTGCGAATAAAATGTTCCTCACAAGCAGTATCTTCGCTCGATAATTGCTGTAATTTATTGCTAGGCGCGGATAGTTCTTCTAATTCCCAGAAATTCCTAACTAACTTATCGAGTGAATCATCTTCCGTGGATAATGTCGAATAATTACAATTAATATGTGTCGAATTTTTATTATTAGCATACGGAAAAGATTTAATTGCACCTGACACTATCCAACCTAATTTAGTGTTTTGAAGGAAAGGACCACTTTTAAGGCGCATTTTTCCTTCGATTATTAATTCCCAAAATAAATCAGCACCGATCAGTAAATCAATAGGTTGACTTTCGTAAAAATTGGGATCAGCTAACAATAAATTGTGAGGAATATTAAATTGATTTAAATTAAACGTGGTTGTAGGCAATTTTGATGTAATTTGGGGCAAAATCAAACATTGAAAACGGGCAGTGAAGCTCCCGTCGCGCGATTTAATTTCAATGTTACAAGATTGCGAACATTGCGTAATAGAATTACCTACACCGTGAATATGTTGAGTGGACTGTAATATTCGTAAATTTAATTTATTTGCTAAAGATTGCGTAATAAAAGATCGCTCGCTTCCGCTATCTAAAACTGCGCGTGCGCAATAATACTCACCCGATTCATTACATACTTCAACTATCGCCGTAGACAATATGACAATCTGTTGCGAAGAATTGTCATCCTTTGTATACATAACGGTTTGTGCGTGATTAGTATATTGAAGTTGCATGTGTGCGTTATCTGATGTAACGGGATGCGTATTAGTAAGCGAGGGGTGCTCGTACGTAGTTAACGTCACTGTATTTTGCTTAATTGGTGATAATTTAATTGCATCACAAAGTAAACTATTGTGCTTTTGTTCACACTTTCTACACGGACCAAAAAGACAAGTACCAACCGAATGACCTGGACGCATACAATTAATGCATAAGTTTTTATCCTTTATGAAATTAAACCTATGTTGCGGGGATAAGTCGAGAAACTTCTGGCATGAATATAGCTGATGCTTTTCGTTACATAGCAAACATGACTTGTAATGGCTGCGCGACTTATTGGATTGTGATTTAGATGAGTGTTTGTTATCCGAAACTATGTTGCAATGAATTTTGGATGATGAATTTTTATTTTGGTAAGTAGAAAATTTATTTGAATTATTTGAAATACTAGGTTTACTGTGATTTACGGAAAGTGTAGTTAATAAATCGGCTTTTTCTTTAATAAATTCCAATAAATCATGTAGCTTAATAGTTTTGTCCTTATGTATTTTATAAAAGGTGTTCTTAAATTGTTCCCACTCGCGTTCAGTGGTGGGATCTAACTTTGATACCACGATATAAATAATTAATGTGTCCCAATATTCAGTGGGTTCCCCTAAAATTTTAAGAATACGTAAATTTTTCAAAACTGTATCGATTAAATTGTGCAATTGACAAGCTGATTCTCTGGAGACATTTTGTAGGGAAAATATTGCTTTAATGTGACTTTGCACTATCAATCGCGTGTTATTAAAGCGGTTTAATAAAAGCTCCCATGCAACCAGATAATTATTGGATGAGAATTCAACGTTTTCTATTACGATTTTAGCGTCACCTTTTAAACTCGCCTTTAAATAGTGAAATTTTTGAATTGGTGGTATTGATTTCGAATCATGAATTAAGGATGAAAACGTATCGCGAAATTCTACCCAGTGTTCATGTGAACCGTCAAAGCTAGGTACAGAAATAGTCGGTAATTTTACTGAATCGTTACTAAAATTGTTACAGGTCGTATGTTGGTCGTGCGCTAAGGAACAGTCAATGGATTTATTAACAGATCTATCCTCGGAACTATCTGGGTTTACCATGCAGTCCAGCATCGCCAGGACAACATAATATTCCCTCTCAAACTCTACGCGTGATTCTATGAGTTTATCCGTTTCTGACTCCGGGACAAGATCTTCGATTTTACTTTGTACTTGATTGAAATCGTTCATTAAACTTTGCGCACCTGGTATACGTAGTTTTAGTTCTGCCCTCTGATGCGTGTCAAGGTCAACATTTTCAAACGAAGAAACGTATTTTTTAAAATTAGTTAATCTACATTTAATTAAACCCCTTTTTTTCCTCAAATCCTTAAGCTCCTTTTGTTCAGATAGAGACATAATTACTGAAGTAAAAAGCTACAAGTACTTACGTGCCACGTGAAGCGGATTCTTCGATTGCGTAAAAGCACGTGAGGAGGCAAGCAACACCAAAAGCTCTGGAATATACAAAGCACAGTATCATTCAGATGAAGCTTTACAGGGTTGGATAAATTAGCTGGCCGTCTTACCAAACTGCACTGTAATTTTGCGACTTCTTCGCCGATTGCGTCTCCAAAATCCAGGATCCGGCTCGAAGGACCAGAAATGTTTATGTTTCAATGGATTTAGGGTGGCAAGAAAGTCGAAAATAAACTTGCGCGTATAGTTTATTAATCAAAATTACAAGAGTGCGTTTGGTACAATTAATTTTAGCGAAGGAGTTAACTGCTCGACGGCTGCGTGGCAAATCGAAGTGGTAGTAGAGGACAGTGGTAAGGTCATCCGCGGCCAATCGCACGGCGCGGGGACGTGACGCCGCGATGACGCAGTAGCAACGCTCCGTTCCGCACGATTTTGTTGCGGCAACAGTTACCTACTAAATTAAAAACTCTTACAATGTAAATAAAACAATATTTTATAACCTTAATGTCATTGCTTTATCATTAAAATATGAAGCTATAATATCGACCAATTTTAACTTATTCAAACTAATTAATACTACTTGAAAATATTTTACAAACTACACAAAAGGACTGCGCGCGCTAGTCTCAATCTAAATTACCTAATTTTCGATTAATTAACTGCGAGGGACCGCTCGCGCTATGTATAACAGTCTGATAACTTGTAAATTATATTAACATATTTAATTCTCTTGTGGATATGTATAGACCATGTAATTAGTTTGTAACTGCGTTGAATTTGGGTGATAACAGAAATGTTGCAAGTGTGTTATTGGTTGTTTATCGCGATGGGATTTCTGTGCCCAAAGTTTGTAATACTGTTCGGTATAATATTGCAATAGTCTCCCTTTATTTGTAGATTCATTATGTATTATAATATACCTTATAGATTAACGTAACAAAACTGAACTTTAACATCTGTAATTCGTGAATATAAAATACCTGATCATATCAATGTATGGGACACGGAATAGGTTAAATTGATAGGTATCTTTAGTTTTGAATAAAAAGCGTATTTTATACCTACTAATAAAACTAAACCTACTCGAAAATATAGCAATTACTTACATAGTAAATATGCATTATGCATATTATTACATAATTTTAAAGATGTAAAGAAGTGATTGGTATACATTTACTAAAACCACTTGTTTCTTTGCAAGTAGAAAATAAACTAAGTTTTAAATCCGTTATAAAGTCTTATCCCAAAAACATACAGTTTTATTTAGTAACAAAACGCTTGCATCCACCGAGGAAATGCATCAGGTGTGAATCGTAAAAGCGCTGGGAATAAAATATTCGGTTAGGTTTGCGTGCTATTTTGCACTGGTTTTGTATTCACACGAGCAATATAACGTTTAAAAATATTGAAAAATGTTTATTTTGTAGTGCATGAATTGATAACATAATATGAATACAATATTATTACAATTATTGTTTCTAAGTTTTTTCTTCTGCTTACGAATCTACCTATCTAATGCGAATGAATAATCTCCGATCTTACATCGTAAATTAGTCTTAAATTGCTAAATTTTAAACTAGCTAAACTATAATCATGTAAATTTCTACTTATCGACTTCCTCACAAGTGAAGCCGCGGGCACAACTAGTTTCTAATTCAAATCCCACGTTTTGTTGTTAATCTCTTTAAAATCAATGATCGATCGAAGGGACAATCCCTTGGTTATAAGCTTATTATCCTTTATACCTAATGTGAATATATTGTAGATATATTATTTTAAATCCTAATACAAATTCTTATAAATTAAGGGTCGCTTTCACTTTCTTATTATAATTAATGTCCCTGATAATCTATTTGATACTTTTTGACGAACATTTTCACACATTATTTGTAATTTTAATTAACAGAGAAGCTAAAATCATATTAGGCGGTTACCATGCTGCCTTATAGCATTATTATCTATATAATATCTATAAAATATTTAAAATTATATAATATGTACATTTATCAGTCATTTAGTTTAAATAACACAAGCGAAAAGCATTAGCATTAGCATTTAGGATTAGATCGTGATTCGTTGTGAAAAATGTCCTGAAATATTTATTGAAGTGAAACTTCTTTAGGCGCGTTGAGAGTAAAATTGCAAGATCGCGTCATTGCAATACCTTCACTCATGGAGTAAGTCGACGATTTTGGTATCTTTGAATCTTGCTAAAGAAGTTTCACTTCTGACACGTGTGCTCGGCACACACTTTTATTTGTTATTTATTATGTTTTTTTATATAACAGGTATACGATTCAAAGAAGTTAGCGAAACATTACCTAAAATCGCGCTCTTTTCTCCTGGACATCGCAGCGTTGACTCCCTTGGACCTCCTGCAATTGAAGATTGGAACCAATCCTATTATACGCTTCCCTAGGTTTCTTAAGGTAAGGAAAGGGAATTTTATGGGAGGGGGAGATATTTATTTTAGTGAATGTTTTTATAACATTTTGTGCTTTAAAATGAAATAAAAATGTGAATATATTTTATTCTTACAATCTTTTGAATGTGATATCTTAAATAACATCAAACAGATAGTTCTCGTATACTTACATGAATAAAAATAATAGTCTTAGTTTAATACTTTTCACATTTAAAAATAAAAATAAATATTTATATGCGAATTGAAAAAAAATGCCTATCACAATGTTTAAAAGAATTCTTGTTTTAAAACAAAGCTTCTGAAAAATAACTGAATATTCAGATGTTGTGTTTTGCAAAATTCTACCCTTTCTAGTATATATTCTATAAATATACCAATGGGGAATGAATAAAAGATGTTATTGAATTATGCGTAGGTACTATAAAGTTATTCCTAACCATTTCTTAGTATATTCTAACTTATTGAATGAAAATGGTGCGTAAAAATGTAACAAACAACCTTTGAAATAAATCATAGATATGTGTTGTGTTATAAATATTGAGCTCGTAACTCGTTATTGGTCGTCTTATTAGCTTTCCACTGTAGTTTTGATTATTTTTCTATTTATTTAGGTAAACTATATACAATTAATAATGAATGATTTTTAAACAATGTTTTTGTTACAATGATAATTTAATTTCCTTAAAAACTTACCTCAAAAAAACGTTCCAAATCGACGTATAATAGGTAATTGCTAATTACAAAGAAAATCTAGATTACCTACAATAAGATTAAATTCTTCAAATTACGAATACATAATAACATTGAATCGTCAAAGTTCGTATGTATTTAGTAGAATTAATAAACTAATTTTGAAAATAATTTCACAAGCCTGAAGAAACATAGCCTCTTTTACAAGGGCAATGTTTTTCCCGTATCAATCTAGGCGGAGTTAGGGTGAGCGGCTAATCAGTTTGATTTTTTGTTATCATTAGTTTGACCGTTTGACCCTTCTCAAATCACATCCAATCTTGACTGTGATTCTAACTATTTTCAATTAACTCTACTAATCTATTTACGTATATCTATGTGTATTTAAACTGAAGAAGATTCTGTACATTGAATAGGTATAAGTAGATAGGTAAGTAACGCAAAAAAAATGCAAATTTTGTTTGTCAAAACTTCACAAAAAAACTTCTGTTCTAGACGTATATTGACCAATATTTTTGTATCATATATGTTGCTACATATTATTCCTCGATGAAATAAATATAGGTACCTAATTACCTAGGCTATAATTCATTTTGAAGAATTTCAAGCTACGCGCGAACGAAGTCGCGGGGCATTAGTCTGTAAAATATATTCTAAGATAAAACATAAAACTCAATCAAGTAGTCTATAATAATATATTATAACATAGGATAAAACACACTCAATCGCTAAACTGTACACGCCTACAATCTCTAAAAGTGGCTCAGCATAATATCAGCGCAATTCTTCACAAGGCCTTTATATTTTGCACGATATCACCCTGTCAGGGCTTGTGACACAACCTATTTGAAATCCCTTCCCGTTTTCACTTCATCCCTTATTTCCTTGCTTATTTTGTCACTAATATCGGCTTTTATCTGTAGACTTGTAACATATTGCAATAATGTTTGAGTTTTTTATAAAACAATGTGAAACTATTGTGATACATTTTAATGTTTCTATGGTTTAGATGAGTACCTTAATATTTAATTACGTTAACGGATTAAGATAAAATTTACAGATAATCATTGATCGTTCTGTATAAATCGAGTTACAATATATGAAATACGATTTAGAATATTATGTAAAGGAATAACTTATAGCCATAGGTTGAAGCAAGTTCATAGAATAATTCCTTTTTTCTGGTAGTAACCGAGAATTATGGAAAGAGAAATTTTAAATATAGCAGAATTAGTTCCTAACAGAATTTGTTATCTATAAGAACCTTTCTTCTGCCTTAACAAAAACGTAAAAAAATAATAATTGGTTGAGCCGTTCTGGAGTTAAAGCTTAGCATCACATTTGGCAATACATTTTTATTATATAGAACACTAGCTGTGCTCCACGGTTTCACCCGCATTGCCCCGTTCCTGTTGATCTTAGCGTGATGATATATAGCCTATAGCCTTCCTCAATAAATGGGCTATCTAAATCTAATCGGACCAGTAGTTCCTGAGATTAGCGTGTTCAAACAAACAAACTCTTCAGCTTTATAATATTAGTATAGATTAAGACAAAAGCTATATCTTCCAGGTATATCGCGCAGTGAACTGCTACTACATAGTGGAGTCGCGTACAGTATACCCAAATTTCTGGCGAGTCATCAATCTCATACATATTCTGTTAATATTAGCCCATTGGTTCGGATGCTTCTACTTTCTGCTGTCTGAGGCTGAAGGGTTTCAGGTTAGTTCCTTCCTTGTTAATTATTTTTTTCAGGGTCTTCTTTGTTATTATTAATGATGTATCAACATAATATAATCTCTTAGTAAATTGTCACACTGTATAAAATTTTTGGGGACAGTCATTTTTATATAAATTTTCAGAACTGTGTTCACAAAAATATGTTAACCTACAACAATTTAGTCAATTTACTAACCCAATGTTCAAAAAAGTTTCAATTATCTATTAAGAAAGCTGTATTTTTTCATAACTAAGTTCATTAAAGTTATATTACTTCAACGATCACAATCATATGTATGTATAAAAACTTTTAGATACCTTCGCCGTCTTCCCAAACTATCCAACTTCAAATCAACCTTTTTAATTACACTTCCAAAAGTGCACAAACAATTTGCTGCATCAAACTTCAACGGTCAGAAGTGTCATAAAAAGTTATTTCATTAATAAACAGGGTCCGGTCAATCTAGAACTTTCTTTATAGCTAGAGTTGAATCTCGTCTCGCCAGCTTCATTTAACTGGTATTACTCTTATTAATAGCTTTAAATGACTTGGATTTTCTATTTTAGTTGTTTGTGTAATTATTGTAATCTTTAGAATCTTTGAAGTTGGTTAATTTGTCAATTTAATTGAGTGGTTACGACTACGATTTTCATCGCAAATTCGTATCACTGTGTTATTAATTGCTTAAAATTAATTTTGTATTCGATAAATTTTCTGTTTTAATTCTTACGGTGTAGTTAATTATTATTCTTATCTTTTGAAACATCTAAATTTACTCTGAATTTAAATTAATAATTAAATTATTCGTCTTTTATAACTGAGTTTTTAGGTAGCTACTAATTACATGTTAAGTAATTTTAAATATTCTAGATAAGTACATTAAACTCATTGAAATTTGAAAATGGTAAAATGTTGAGTGGGAGACTTAATTCCAAAATCCTCATGTACATAACGTACTTCTATTTGAGATTGAGTAATTGCGTATCAAATACTTTTGACTTCATTTTAAAACAAAAAATGATTTTTGCAGGTTCTGAATCTATCGCTTATAAATTTCCCATACTAATTTTGATAAAATTACAATAAAACAAGAGAGTTCACTTCATACATAAAAGTTATACTAACACATAACTCAAAATAAGCTTACCTAAATCAAAAATACATTTTGGCAATGTGGTATAAAATAATACTATTTCATGCTAGTATTTTAAATTGAAAATTTAATGCACATGTAAAGCATTCATGTACTTTATAACTATTGTAGAACTGTAGCAGTGTGCTCATTTTTATGATGCATTTAGTTGAAGCTAACAATGTATGCGCTCAGTTTATTTGACAATTATTATAAAAGTTTATTTTGTTTTTTTGTTTGTAACTTCAAGTTAAATGTAGCGTATTTCGTGTATTTTTCTTTTGTTTTACTCAAATAATAAAATATGTGTTATTTAGATATATTTTGTGAGTTAAATTTTCAACAGGGTTCAACACTTTAATAATTTGACAATTTTTAAATCAAAGATATTGATATATTTTCAAATATTGTGTAGCTATAAATGCATAAGAAAAGTAACAATTTCATACTGTTACCTATAAGAATAATTTGACATAATATAGCTGAAAACTTTGTTCTTCATCAGTATTAGAAAATGCCTTAACTTAGAACATTCATGAATGTAGAGAAACGATGCGGCATCGCTAATTTTTTTCAATTTTAATTTCCTCTTTGGACACTTATAATATCCTCGCCAGACGTAAGATAAGATGGAATAAAAATTGCTTATGTCATTCAGACCACAGAAATGCGTACAAAAACTTAAGTTTTCACATTTTCATTAACTTTTTATGTAGTGTGCTTATTATATTGTTACCCCCATAGGATGCCCGTTTCCCAGCAGTGGGAACGTATGTATATGGGCTGAAGATGATGATATTATATTATTATTGTACTAGATAGATGACTTTTTTCTGATTTCTTTGTCATTTTTCATTGTTATTCCGCTCCTGTTATCGTTTAATATTATATAGGTAGTTGTTCTCGACAACAAGACAATCCAACACAACAATACATTTTGCCAGTAGTTTTTGAGATTATCTATTCAGCTTTCAAGCTTCAGCTTTAAAGCTTTTAATACATAACATAAGTAGATATCGTACATTACAAACGGGAAAGTTTGGATGGATGGATGTTTGATACATTTACGGAAAGCGGCTAACGCTAGTTCGAAATATATCTTCTATAAGGTTTCGAGGTATTTTCTGAGTGGAACATGCGATAAATTTCACGGCTATAGACTATACAAATAACAAAGGGTATAAAATACAGGCATTTAATCGATAGTAACTTATTTGTTGTTGTCAAGTATAAACTTTCCATGTTCACTTATTTCTATCGTAAGGTTCTTCATGCCTAAACCTATAGTTAATAGTTTAAATAACAGTAGGTATAACTTATTTTTTAAATATCCGAGTACTTAAGTATATTTAAAAAAAATACAATACGAATGCCAAACATACAACATAAATAGGTAGACGTCGTATTTCATGACTTTTGTAATGAAACTTCTTTAGCGAGTTGAGAGTAAAATTTCAAGGTCGCGTCATAGCAATACCTTCACGCCATGGAGTAATGCGACGATTTTGGTAGGTACTTATCTTTGAATATTATATCTTTGAAGTTTCACTTTTGACACATGTGCTCAGCATACCTACACGCTCTTTCTTTTTTTCTTAAAACACATGTTTATGTATTTATATATTCTATCACAGGGTGACTGGGCATACCCCCACCGGCCCGGTGATTACGCGACCCTAACCAGGAAGTACCTGGGTTCACTCTACTGGTCCACGCTCACACTCACCACTATAGGGGATCTGCCAACACCGGAAACTAATGCTGAGTGAGTATTAGTTGTTTACGTGTTTATTTTGGTGTTATCACGGAATATCTTTTAACAAAAAATGTATTTGTTGGTATTTTTATTAGGTGTTGTAATCTGTCTACACTTGAAATCGATTAACAGTAAACGTTTGTACTATGTCAGGTTTAGTAACTCCAAATTAACTTTAACAGTTAAAAATAATATTTTATTTAGGGTTATAAAATACGGATTATATTAACAACTTATCTAAAATGTATTTGAAGGTTTGTACTTTGTAACATTTATTCTTTCACATTAACAATATAATAAAATGTTTTACAAGTTACCAAAACATTTAAAAGTTTAATAAGTAACATCAAATCCATCATAAATGTTTAATCAACGAAAGACACATGGATTGAATTATTTGATAGCAAATCATAATTCGGAAAGTTAAAATCGAGTTTACGATCATAATATCCGGTATGAAAAGTAATAAAATTTTACACAAAGAACCCGTAAGGAACTCATTTTTATGATTTATACCAAGTTTATACGACAAAAGTATGACTTATATTATGAAGTATATTATAGGTGTTTATTAAAATCATAACATCATGTATCGATTATTAAACCTTTCTACATGTGTGGAATTAACGAAATTACCATAATAATAATTATATTAGTGACATGAACCAAACGAGCGTATCTCTTCATAAATTAAATTTATTTACAAAATATTTACACGTACCTAGTAATATCTAGGTCAATAACAAAACCAAATTTACTGGAAAAAAACTAAATTATACGTGAAAAAATAACAAAGACTAAGAAATAGGTATTTACTACAAAATAATTAAATCACGTATTATATTACAAGTCTATCTAGATAAAAATCCATTATTTTTCCAGACTAATATACAATCTAAATAGGATATTTTTCAGAAACTTCTTATACTCAAACTCAAACTCAAACTCAAACATTTATTTATTCAATTAGACTTCTTATAGAAGCACTTTTGAAACGTCATTACATATTTTCAACATTTACCACGACGTTATACGACGTTTATACGACGTTAAATATTGTAATACTGTGACGTTAATTATTAAGAACATTTACAATATATTTCTGTCTTTTAAATGCAAATAAATTTTAATTATAACATGCAACTAACCACTAATTAAATTCTGCTTTAGTTAAGTGTTTTAATATAGCCATTTATACATAATATTTCCAGATAGTAATCTACGAACATTCAGTCTTATTAATTATAAAGAAAACCGTCTATTTTTAGTAATAGACGTTGATTATTTTAATCTATGTTCTACTTTACTTTAAAATAATTTGACCCAAAAAGGAAGATATAAAGTAATGATTAGATTAAAATATATTGATTTCAAGTTTACAAAAGTTGTGCGCGTTTATTCAATTTTATGCTAGCTCTTCACTCTCGTCGAGGCTAGGCGAGGGAACGCGAGCACGAGAGTGTAGTCGGAGCCCTCGCGTCACATCGCCGTGCCTCGTCTCGCCTCGTCTGGTCTCCGCCTGGAGTCGGTTTTTTGGGCACGAGTCAAAGGACGCGAGGCGCGAGAGCAGACGAGGCGAGGTGCGGCGTCCACATTCTCGCGTTCAGTCAATCAGTATGCCACAAGACTTTTCGTTATCAATCAATATTTCGTTATCCACCATCGCCTTCTTCTCCAATGCTAACTAACTTTATAAAGTGTGATATACTTTAAAAAAAATACTTTTATTGTAGTGATTAATTTTAATAAATTTTAATATAATTATTGTAATTGAATAAAATTTGCAATTTTAATAATAATTATTTGAATTCTGTATATAATTAATTACTCATTAAATTTTTATTATATCATATTTTTTATAATTTGACGAATATAATTATTGTAATTTTAAATTTGTAATTGTAATACTTTTTTGGTTTACCTATATAATTAATTTTATTAAATTTCTTTAATTTTTTTTTAAACTAATATTTTTAATAAATTGACGAATTGTAATCGTAATTAACATTTTGAACGCTGTAATTTCCTATAATTAGATGTGCAGAAGATCATGTACTTGGATTAGATGTAACGAATGGAATCTGTATCCTCTGTCGGAAATTCTAAAATAAATAAATAAATAAATAAAATTCATATACGCAAAGACGCATAGAGTTGCGGCACTTGTCACTTCGAGCACGTCCATTATGCTCGCGACACAGAGAGAACTGAACAAAGGCGAGAGTGAAGATGGATACAACCTCGTGTTGTCTCGCCTTGCTTAACCTCGCTAAACCTCGCCTCGCCTAACCTCGACGAGAGTGAAGAGCTAGCGTTAAAGAAAGTAATTTTAATCAAATATTTGAAATCTTCTGATATTTCGCATTAATAATAGTAATGTGTATAAAATATCTACAACCTCTAAATTTGATTAGTTTATAAAAAGAGTTTTGCGAAACTAATGTACCTATACTTATGGACACGAATAGAATTTACGTTATAGTCATTGCTATCATAAGAAAGGTCAGTGACATCGAGCAATAAAAGGTAGGCAGAAAACAAGAATAATATTTGTAATTCATGAGAAAATTGTGAGGTTCGCAATTCGCATCCCTCTGTTTATTTTTGTTGCTTCTATAGAATATTTATGATTCATTCTATGAGGATTTTAGCAAAATTCTGTTTTATTTAATCAAGTTGTACACACATTTGTAGAATTTAAATTAAACAAAGAATAAACGCGTTTGTTCAATACGCTTTTTAGTAAATTACGATTGATTCTGCATCAAACAACTTTATTTGCTTACTAGCTTACCGCCCGCGGCTTCGCCCGCTTGGTCTAAAACCTAATAAATTATATACTAAACCTTCCTCTTAAATCACTCTATCTATTAAAAAAAACCGCATCAAAATCCGTTGCGTAGTTTTAAAGATTTAAGCATACAAAGGGACATAGGGACAGAGAAAGCGACTTTGTTTTATATTATGTAGTGAAGCTCGCGCGCGGACCCGCCGCCTTTTTATAGCTCCCGCTGCGAAGCGCGTCGAACGCGGCAACTGATACACAAAATTAATCCTTATGGCATGATTCTGTATTCACGCGCGATGACTTATAGCGTATTTCATGAATAACTTTGGTGTTTCTATACCGATTTACATGATTCTTTTTTTATTGAATAGGTAATAATGTTAACTTTTTTTAATTAGGGATGAGTGAGAGTGTTGTAAACGTAAGAGTAGACAAATATAATCAGAAAGCTCCGAATTGCTAAGCTATTGAAGTTTCACGTGTTATTGTGAGTCAATTTTAAAAGATAGACATATGCTGTCTAGGAATTTATTTTTATATAATAATAATAATTTAAGAACATTTGTGTCGTACATGATTTCTATGTAGCGTTAAAGGCTGCACACGCGACGGATGCTTAAAAAATGGAGTAACTTCTCCCGTTTTCCCAATATTTCCCTTCACTGCTCTGCTCATATTGATCGTAGCGTAATAAAAAGTATACTATAACCTGCCCAGGAGTATGAAGAATAATTGTGCCAAATTTCGTTAAAATCCGTCGTGTAGTTTTTGTTTCTATAACGAATATACAGACAGACAGACAGACAGACAGACAGACAAAAATTTTACTGATTGCATTTTTGGCATCAGTAGCGATCCCTTATCACCCCTTCATAGTTTTTTTTTAAATATATTTCATGTACAGAATTGGCCTCTCTACAGATTTATTATAAGTATAGATTAGCTTCCGCCCGCGACTCCGTCCGCGCGGATGTCCGTCTTCGCGTGGATGGTTTATTTCTCCATTTTGAGTAACTCTGACAGTGACATCTTATAAAAAAAAAGAATCCACTGCGGGTAACGCAACGTATGTTCGCGGTTCTACAGAAAAAGGTCTATGGATAAAACTGAAAAATTAAGATTTATTTTTGAAGTGAAACTTCTTTATCGGGGGTGGACAAAAATTTTGTGTAACATTTTTGCGTTACGCCGCGCGCGTGACATTTTTGCGTTACGCCGCGCGCGTGACATTTTTGCGTTACGCCGTACTCGTGACTATATACATGTTATATTAAAGTGATCAGCAAAATCAAAGGGTTTGTTTTAATTCTAATTCCAGTGAATTTCTAAAAAAAGTAAATAAGTAATTACATCTATTTTTCTAATACTTAGGTGTAATAATGGTATTTATTTTTCTAAGTTATTTATGATTAACCTCACTTTTTGATTGTATTTTTCAATACACTAACACGTGGGTGGAATTATGGTATCAATTTTTT